>VZTD01001525.1:0-38474 GCA_013397725.1 Rhagologus leucostigma | reverse complement strand
CCCCCGCCGGGCCGGGAGCCCCCAGCGCCCCTGCCGGCCGTGAGCGGAACTGCACCAAGGGGAAAGCGCCTGTGGCCGAGAGAAGGCTGTCACAGGGTCTCTGGTTCTGTTTGTTGTTCCTGCCGTTGTTGTTGTTTGCCTTGTTATACATACTAGTAAAGAACTGTTATTCCTTTTCTCATATCTTTGCCTGAAAGCCCTGTAATTTCAAAGTTATAATAATTTGGAGGGAAGGGGGTCATATTTTCCATTCTAACGGATGTTCCCACCTTCCTTGGCAGACACCTGTCTTTCAAACCGAGACAGGGAGCGAAGAGCTAGACTCACCTTCAGTGCACATACAGTCATCATAACACTTGTTGTTAAGGCCTCGATTGTGTGGTTTGCAGAGGTGTTCACGCAAGTCACAGCAAGAGCCTGCAACACAGCAGCAGGGGTCAGCACAGCTCAGGTATCCCCTTACCTCTAGGGCTACTGGCACCCATAACAGCTCCATCATACAGACATCATCTGGTCCCACAACATGCCTAGAGAGCCTCTGCCCTTCTCTTGCATACCACTTCCTATCAGTAGTAGAAATCAGGATGCATATCTTAAAACCTGGGCTAGATTTCAAACATCTCATGTCTGGAGAAATGACTCTGCCAAGCTGATCCTGACCTGGGAGGCAGTCAAGGTGGTGATCACATGGCTCTTCTTCAGCTGTCATGGTTTCATTTCCACCATTGGGGCTCTTACTGCGGTGTTTTTCTATGGAAGAAAAAAAGATGCTAATAGAAAATGTCATGCTAGTGTTTTCATTTTGGAGAGTATATTGTTCCAGGGTAAAAACAGCCTCAAATTTCAAGAGTTTGAACTCTAAATCTTTATAGTTTAATCTCCTCCTTATTTCTCAACTCTCCATTTATCATTTTTCCTTTGTCCTCCAGCTACACATCCAAAATGAGAAACATTCTGAAACTGAGCAGAAAACACAATCAGCATTATGCTGCTTCTCTCTTTCCCCATCACTATGATCTCATGTCCTTCAGCACATCTGTGAATACTAACCATAGACAAGCCTTACAGGATGACTTTTGGGAAAGAGGACAGGGAGGTTTAGCACCTTTCTTTTTAGCAGATGGCCACATTTCTGGTTTGAGATCCTCATAATCGGTCCAGTCAAAAAGTGCCATATCTAAGGTGGGCATCACATCCCCATCTTGCCTGAGGCGGGCCTGCAAACCACAAAAAAACCAGACAGACAATGGATTACATTTCTGTAGAGACACTGAAGTCTCTGCAAGTTTTCATGGTGCTCTTAGACATTAAAAAGGCTTTATGATTCCCCCTCCCCTCCTCCACTCCTGTCTTATCCACTGGGGATTCCTAGCATCTCATTTTCAAAAGGGAAGAGCTTTCCCTTGTTGAGGCTGAAGCCAAGAGGGAAGTTTCCACTGCTCCTATGTGAGGACAAAAGGTGAGCAGTGAGCATTAGGACATGCTGGCTCTTCAGCCAAGGGCTCCTACTGTCTCTCTGGTCCTTGAAGCTCAGTGAAGGTGGATAGCTGAGGGAGAGGTAAGGCTTGGAGGTACAGAACAGTTCCCAGCTGTTTCTTTACCTGTGACCGTGGTGAAGTGGCTGGAAGAACAGGAGGCTCTTCTGTGGAAACAGCTGTGTCCAGTGCAGCAATGAGGAGCATGGTGGGTGTCAGACTTGTAGCTTCCTCTGCCTGAAGATTTTGAAACTGTTCTTCAAAGCTTTTGGGTTTCTTGTACAGGGAGCTTGGCCCAGCAGCAGGAGTCTTTCCTGCAGAGGGCAACAGGTATAGTGGCATTACCTTTCTCATCCCTTTTCTCCGTGTGACAGATTCAAGTCAAAGGAATTCACATTTCATCCAGTTGCTGACCACTGTTCCATGACCCTGAGCTGCTGTTTAGACCACTGTAAAACAGAGTAATGAGTTATTACAGTGATAAATCAGGTCCAGAGTATATGCAGCTTGATTTTTACATACTTAAGACATACATAATCACACCTTCCTGAAGATATGTCTATCTCTTGCTTAAGAAGCAAAAGATGTCTTTTTCTGGTCTCAAGAGTACAAAATGTACCTGTTTAACCATTTTAAAACCAATGGATTAAGCTGTTGCACATACCTGTGAATACATTCTTATTTGATTTTAGTAGTGAGTTATTTCAATTTAGCTCAAGTCAGGACTTACCTAACTTGAAATTATTATCTTCACAGATATATCCCTCTTCTTCATAAGTATCAATTTAAATATAGACCTTAAGTTAACCTCAAGAAACAAGCCCTGTTTGTAGTCTGCAAATATTGCTTCAAACCAGCTTTGTTGCATACTCTTCTATATTGCTAACACAAGCTGTTTAGCCAGTCCCCTGAAAAAACAATAGAGCTCTTCTTACTGAGGCAGGAAGGAGTGATAGATGGAACTCAAGGATGTGACACCCAGCTTGTCACATAGTGTAGATTGACACAAATTGCCTCGCTTTAACAGAACTCAAGGTTTACCACACTGAGCTCATACCACAGAGACACACACCCACAACTTGACCTGCAAAGGAAAGCAGTACCAGTCAAAAACAAGCAACATTTTAAAGTTATCAGTGCAATTTCACATATGCAAAATCTGAATTTTTTTTCGTAGTTCAGCATAAACACAGAAGAATACAAGCTCTGGTGAGAAGAAACTGGTCTTCAAAGCAAAATAAGGGGTTTGTGTTCTTTCTAATTCTGGTCATTTTTTGAAGTCAGTGGAGAGATTGAGCATGGCTTGGACATACTTGTTCCTAAATGGGGCCATTTGCTAAAAAAGAAAAAAAAAAACCCAACAAAGCAGGCCACCCCAAAACAACCACTCGAGTCTTAGGGACTCTCAGAACTCCCCCTGTAAGACAAACCAGGTCATTTTCACAAAATTGCAGCCAGCACTAAAATTCTCTGGTTCTGCAGTTCTTTTTTCTTGTGCCTCTTTTGTTTGGCAGATTTCTCCCCAGAGCAGGCACACACCCCACACCCTCCACACACCCATGTGGCTCCACCACAGCTGCATCTTCTTGCCCTCACACAAGAGACACTCATTTCCAGTGACACAACAGCACCAGCTTCCCTTGGAGCTGAAATACCTCGGTGGTGTTTGAGCCTGTCCCTGCGGCTATGTCGACGATGCTCTCGGTTCTGCTTCTTTCCTTTCTCAGAGCCCGGGGACTGGTTTTCCCTCTCAGGATATGGCAATTCAAACCCCAGGAACACATCCTTATTCTGTTTCAGGGCTGCTGGCTGTCCCTCTGCCACCAGCTCTTCCACAGCTGAAGCTCTGCTGTCCATCTTGAGGGTCTGTTCCCCAGCCAGGTGCCCTCTTGAAGGCATGGCGTGGACCCTCTCCTTCTTGGCCAAGTCTTGCCTGTGATGGCTCCCAGTTCTGGGCTGCTGCAGCCACATATCTTGGTTTTGAAGGTGGTTGTTGTTCTCTGCGGCATTTTTGAGCTTTGTGCCAGGGTTCAGGGAGACTGCAAGACTGATGTCAGAAAGAACCAGCACATACAGGAAAAAGAAAGAAGAAAAGGTGGAAGAAGTTTCCATAATCATGGGTGCTCTGTCTCACCTGCAATTAAAAAAGAAAAAAAAAAAGCAACCAACACTTAGGACCTGTAAATGCCATCAAGATTCAGTCCTAGGACACTTAGATGAAAACTATTATGGTGTCCTGAGCTGGAAGCAAGTTATTCTCTCTTTGCTTATCTCCTCCCAGCCCTGGTTACAGCAGCTGAGACACATGTGCAGGGCCTGCAGGGCTGAGAGGTCCCAGTTTCATGTGCAAATGAGGCCATTAATCAGTAGGACACCTCCCTTTGATTCCTCACTAGCCCCCCTACCCTCCTATTCACAGCCCACCATCTGAGGGGCTGGGGGAGGCTGGCTCCTGCCCACAGCTCCTGAGCCTGGCACAACACCAGCTGCCCGGCCAGGGCTGTCTGCTGCCAGCTTGGCATCCTGGGCCAGGGGCACTGGTCCCTCCTCACAGCTGGTTTCCTTGCAATGAAGATGTCAAAATGAATAGAACTGGGGGCAGATGGTGGCCTCACAGGACCAGCAACAGCCCTGAGCAGCTCAAGACAGAGACTTCCACGTGTGCCTGCATAGCGCTTCAGGGTGGCTGAAATTGGTCAAAGGAAGAAAAAACACTAGAAATTTTGTGCTGATATCTCATGGCATAGCAGGAAAATAAAAAGGCTGTCAGCAGAGCAGGGGATGCTGGCCTAAGGACCAAGGGGCAGAGAGGCAGGCTGAGGTTTCTTTAGCTTGTCCCACTTTCCTTCCTTGATCCTGCACAGGTCACCAGGCAAGGCTGTCACTGGTAGGGTAATTTAAGTCCCAAGAACATTGAGACCAACTTTCCTTGAGTCCACCAGCACAGTGGCTGCAGACTATTCTCATTCATTCTGCTTCACTGTCATATTTTTGAGGGTCTTCTTTCGTCCTTGTGTTTGTGTTACAAGACATGGCTTTGGGATGTTGCACAAGTCAGAGCATTCTCTAATTAAGTTATTCAGTCATTCTCTCCTGTCCTTTCCCACAAAATGGGGAAAGGGATTTGCAGCATTTCTAGTGCAGCTTTTCCAGACTGTCCCTCTCTCTCTGGGCAGCATGAAGACATGCTTAAAAACAGAGTTCCCTGGGATACTGACTGCCAGAAAACCAGGCCTGTGCTTACATTTGAGAAACACTGTCACAGAGTTACAGCCACAGCTTTTCACTCAACCTCATCCCAGTCTTTCCTGCACGTCAGCCCTTGGCTGCACCTGATTTCCATCTGTTCACCAGGAGAACCACTTTGCTGCTTAATTACAAGGGCTCATACTCCCTCCTCCAGGTGATTTTCTGCTTTACCAGCCATTGTCACCTGTGAAGGGCAGCAGGTAACAGCCTTTGAGGCCAATTCTGACTCCAATTTTTGTGGAGCTGACAGAGGATAGCCTAGGAGTAGCCTGGGCTCTTCCCTTCCTCTTTTCTTTCAGCCTGAGACACAGATGTGGAGAATTTTGAGTCAGTGAAAACTCTGCCATCACAGCAGCCCAGCATCCTGGAGTTTAGAGAGAGATGCCTTCATCCTGTTAATTGAAAAAAGCCTGCTCATGCATTTACCAGCCAGTCCTGCCTTTCCAGGATTCCTCTCTGTTGCTGCTCACAGCCTGGGAACAAGTTTTCAGCTCAGCCTTTCCCTGGAAAGAGGCAGGCAGCACAGGGGCCTTCTTTTCATGTAGTTTTCAAAAAGCAGGTCTTTCTACTGGCCATAAAAGACAATAAATTGTTCCTTGAGGACTGATTTAGGAGGCACTGGGAAGCTCACTTACTGAAGGTAGAACGCTAGAAATATTATTTTATTGGCAACTACCTGGAACAAAGGAAAACCAGACTGACAGCTAAATCTATTTTAAAAAGCATTTGAAGTTCTTCTTCAAAACCAGTAGAACACATAGCAACACACAGCTCTGCATGGGGTCATTTGTTTTTTCCCCAGACCATAGGATCTTTGTTTTTTTCCTAGGATTTTCCCTTTAAGAACCAGAGCAAATCAGCTGGATTAAGACATCACTCAGAACAACTCAAAGAGCTAGAAAGAGCATCTTACCTTTTCATCTGTACACAAAATACCAAGAGAAGAGAACAAGTGCAAAGAGAATGCAAGGGTGTCTCCAATCTCACTCTCACAGATGTGGCCCTTTGATGGTGAACTTGACAGACACATTCAGATTTTCAGTGGGAGCTGGAAGGCAGCTAAATGCTGCAGGGCAGTTAAACAGAAGCATAGCGGACATTTATTTAAGCTGCCCAGCTGTCTTGTTGGCATGAACCAGGATGTCTGATGAGACACAGATTGCCTCATCTCTGCACTGGCAGAGTGGGCAGGTTAACGTGCTGCATTACTGCCACTGGGAATCTTGCATTAATAATGCAGATAAATACCTGTACTACACTGTTGTCAAGGGAGATCTGAGCTGTTTGCTAAACCAAACCAGTGCATGGACAAGTTTTGGGTTAATGCAACACTGCTGTGCTAGAGGCAAAGCAGTCCCCAGCCTTCTCCTAACCACTTGTTTCCATATCCTGATCTATCTTTAATTCCCAGAAACCTCTTCGTACCTCCTTCATTTTTGTTACCCTATAGAATTCACACATACAGAAGACAGCTAAATAACACAACAGCATCCCTAGTTCTCAGTGCTCAGGTTCCTCAATGGCTGAGCACTAAAGTAAACTTCACCCTCTTTTCTAGCAGGACCACAGTCCACAAAAGAAGCCCATGCTAGCTTGGGCTCATTGATGTAGGTGACAGCAAGGTTCTCACCCTGCTGATGCAGCCTGCAAAGGATGAAAATCTGCCTCAGACACACACCAGGCAGAAAGAAGTCTGGCTTTGTAAGGAGTTGCCTTTCCTAAATTGCTATAAACAAACACACATGTTACAACAAAGCCCAGAATTCATCTTCTTCTTAGGGTTCATATATTAGTAAGGGAAATAGATGGAGTATTTGCCAGGTTAAGCTGCCCCTGTAGCTCTTCACAACACCAGACCTACATCCTTATTGCTCCACCCCTCTACCTGCACTGCCTTTATAGACCCTCAAGATTACAAACCACCTGAGGTAGCAAATCTGCCTCTCACAAGAATACCAGTACAGCAAAGATAAGGCCTTAGAGCTGCCCAGAGTACAGACTCAGGGCTGGGGAATGAGTTGCAGTGCTGTCTTCCAGCCACTATTTCTGATCCATTTTGGGTTAGTAGTNGGGGGGGGGGTGTGTTTTACATCTTGGATAACTTTCCCTGTGTGAAGTCTCCTTCTCTGTACTCACTAATATAATTGCTATTTCTCTGCTCGTAATCCTGGAAGGCAGCCATGCACTGAGCAGGTACACAGAAATACACACGTTTTTCCCCTGTAAATACAGTTGTGTCACCTTGGCTCTGAAATAGACTCTGAAACTGCCCCTGGTGTATTTGTTTTGTATTTGACAAAGCAGGAACATCAGATCATCTACATTCATTCACACATCTCACTTAAAACATGATATCTGACAGTCCTAGCTTTAATTTTTCACATGTGTTCTTCATGTCACAGCCAAGAGGAACAAAACCCTTGAACCGAGAGACTTTCAAGATCCTTGATGCAGTTCGTATGCTCAAGGGCTGAACCAAGCTGCACCCAAGCACGTGTGCTGGGCCAGATTTCTTTTTGGCTTTGATAAACTCAGACTTTGGCAGACATGTGTAAAGATTTCCTGGACTCCAGACAATCCCAATCTGCAGCAATACACAAAGTGTATGGGCATCTACATGGGTGTTGTGCATATGTGCCTGTGTGGCAGGGATGACAGACAATAAACCCAGCTTTGTGTGCCAGGCTCCCTGTAAATAAGAAGCCATAGGGTGATGGATGGGCTTGGGAAGGCCTGGAGCAGAATGGATGGGGTAGGCTCTATGGTAGCTGACATGCAGAGAGCTGGCTGGAGCCAGGAGGATGGCATTGTGCAGATAAATGAGATTTCACTTCCCTGCTGGGTCTCTTCCATCTGTTTTTCTGTTTCTGGAGGCAAATGCTGGGAAGCTTCAGAAACAATCTGCCTAGAGACTTTCCCATTTCCAAAGGCTCAATCCCAGCTTTCTAGGGTCTCCCAAAGCAGGCAGGTAATATTCACCCTTCTCGTTTCCTCTCGAGGGCAAAAGTACTAACACTTTTATTCTTTCCAACACTTCTTGCATACTCAATTTGTAAAGAATTTTAATTGTTTTTGCTGCTGTTCCAGACATCCTTGGTATGACAGAACAGCAGAATTCCCTGCTCACAGATCTTCAGTCTTTTTGTGTACCTTTTCAGAGCTGCCCTGCTTTCTTAGGTTTCCTGTTTCCATCATCACCATTCCTCCCTACCTTGCCTTTCATATTTACCAGACTCCAAAGTTTCTTTGTCCCTCATGACTGTGATGCAAGACATTTCCTCTCTGCAGATATTTAGGCTACCTGAATCCTCCCCCTTGCCCTTTGAAACATCTGGTTTCCTTTACCTGTGTTGTTTTCTCTCACTTTTGCCATCCCCAGACAGCACTCCAGCATAGAAAGGGCCAAATTCAGTAATATACCAATTGCATTAGTGGCACAAGAGACAGGACCTAAGGATTCAGGCTTGCAGGGGGTTTAGTAGTAGCTGTAGCTGCCCCTGTGCCTTCACAAAGCCTCTCCCTGGGGCAATTTGTATCCAGTGACCACTTGAAACTTGATTCACTCAACATTAGTGGAAAGGCTGGAGCTGGGACTCCCCTCACCTGTCAGCTCTGGCTGACAGCCTATGCTCTACCCTCCTGATCAGGACAGAAGTAATCTGTTCACACAGCACAACCCAGGGAACTCCCTCTCCTGCAGCCCAGGCTTGTGAGCTGCCTGAGTCCATGCTGAGCTCCAGCACCCCGGTTTTGGTCGACACTGGACACCTTCAAGTCACTACATGCCGCTAAGTCACAGCTGTGCCACCTTTTCTCCTGAGCCTACCCCAGCCTGCCCTGAGAGCTTCCCAGCACAACATCCGCCAGGGACAGAGCAGCCCAGCAAGTCACTGCATTGAAGGGGAGGGGGGGCCCATGAATGAATATGCAGTATCCTCTGCTCTGCTTCCCTCTGGGACTTAACGGTGTGGCTGACACAGCCATCACGGACGACCTGCTATCAAACAGAGTCTACTCTACCCAATAATGGAATTAAAATAGCAATGCGCCTGAGATTAGCATCTAAGATATAGTTGCTTCTGTCAGCATGGCAGAGAAGACTCTTCAGTGTCATGCACAATGCCAGGTGACAAATGGGACACAATCAATAGGAAAGGTCATTGCTCACCCGGCCGGAAAGTACTCGCCAGTGTGACAGGGAAGAATGGGGCAGATTTGCCCTGATCTTTGCTGGGAGAGAGTCATGGATGTGTCCTGACTGGCAGAACAGTTAGGCTGTGCTTTCAACATTCTTCCTTGCATGACATTCTCACTTTGAACCATACGTATAGAATTAATGCCTCCTTCTTCAATGGAGAGGAGATGGGAATACAAAACCACTTCCATTAAACCCTCCGGTTGACAGAAAACTTCAGGTGTGAATTGGATAAGTGGCACTTAAATTCTACGTGATGAATTACTAGCTGTAATAAGACATTAAGTATGCCAAACTGATTTTGTTCAGAAATGAGACCTCACTTTTATCAACAGAGGAAGAGCAGAGAACAAGCCGCGGGTACCCAGGGGCTCGGTGCATGGCTCTGTAAACACAATGACTCGATGGGAAAAGCTTCCGTCACCCCTCGGCGTCTCTGGCTCGGAGCTGGGACATACCCGTGGCGTGCGCGAGGGGTTCAGGCCCTGCGAGAGGGACGGTGCCTCTGTCCGAGACGACTTTGCTTCCAAGGAAGGGGAGAGCAATCTAGGAAGGGAGCTTGCAGGAGTGATCCGCAGTGGGGCGGTGGGACGTGAGCCCCAGAGCCCGTACCGCACATCCCTGCGAGGCACGCGGCGCAGGTCACAGAAGCGACCCAGGTGGCAGAACCGCGGCGGGAGCGGTAGAGCCCGGAGCCCGCTCCCCAGCACGGGTGACAATAGGTCTGGCCGAAGGCACCGCGCCCCGGCACCGGTGCTGTCCGAGCTCGGTGCTCGCTGGCACCGCTTAGCGATGCCGCCGTGACCGGAGCTCCGCGCGCATCCCGACAGCGGTAGGACCGGGGATCCCCGGCACTCCATGTCTTTGTCTCCTCCGGGGCACAGAAAGTGGGAAATTGTCCCCCACTCCTCCCCAGTCCCTGCGACAGCAGAGCGGGATCAGCTCGGCGGAGCATCCACCCCTGGCCCCGGGGCGGGGTGAGCACGGCGCGAGCAGCGCTGCCTACCTGTCCGGAGGTCCCGATCTGGCGGAGCCCGGCAGGCAGGGCAGGGCAAGGCAGGGCAGAGCTGTGCGAGCGGTGGAGGGGAGGCAGGTCTGCGGGGGGCAAGGGGTGTTTAAACCCGAGAGCAGGAGGGGCAGGAGGAGGAGGAGACAGGGGGAAGGCAGTGGGGGAATGTGGAGAGGAACCGGGGACGTCGGGAATCCCAGGGGATTGGGGTGCATGGTGCGGGAGGAGGTGGGGCTGGGAGGGGCTCCAGGGCTCCGGGTGTGCGGGGGGGCACAGGGGAAGTGCATGGGCATGCCAGGGGTGCGTGGTGCTGGGGTGCCCGGCGCGAAGGAGNCCCGCGGGGTTCCCCCGCGTTATGGTCACGGGGCGGGAGACCCGTTGGGGGCTCAGTGTGCCCCGCTCCCTGCACCGAGCCCCCGGCCCCGCCGTGACGGGGGAGCTGCGGGGGTGCCGGGACCCCGCGGGGGCAGCGGGACCGGCCCCGCTTCCGCTCCTCCCGCCCGCCGGGGGCGCTCGCCGTTCCCCCCTGACGTCACCCGCACGCGCCGCCACCGCTCCCCGCGCTTGGCAGGCGTGACTGGCGGCGGGCCCGGTAGGGACCGGGGGGGACACCGGGGCGAGAAAGGACACTGGGAGGGGGACACCGAGGCGGAGGGGAGCATTGGGCGGACACGGGGGGGAGACACGGGTGCAGGTGGCCGTGCTGAGGCGGGGTCGGTCGGCGGGTGCCCTGGGCGGCAGTGGGGGCGGCGGGCCGTGCGAGGAGCCCCGTTTCGGGAGGGAGCAGCGGCGAACGGGCGGTTCCCAGGCTCGGGAATGCTGAGGAATGTGGTGCCGTGCGTTGAGTGGGACCGGGGCGCTTGAGGGATCCATCCCCGTCCGCCCACCCTTCTGCTTGGGCGGTTGAGACACCGGAGTGGGCAAGGGAGCGGCGGTGACTCTGGAGCCCAGGCGCAGGCAAGGCACGTCCGGGCTGCTGGGGTGGCCTGTGCCGGCTGTTCTGGGCTAGTGCGGGAGCTCTGGTGATAGACACGGGGAGGTTGGTGGATTACAGTTATATGATGCCCCATCCCCGGAAGTGTCCACGGATGGAGTTTGTACCAACCTGGGATAGTGGAAGGTGGCCCTGCCTCTGGCAGGGTGTTGTAATAAGATGAGCTTTAAGGTCCCTTCCAGCCCAAACTGTTCTGTGATTCCATGATCTCCCAGCCTGCAGAGTCCTTGAGCATGTGGTGCCTAGTTCCAGCTTTGTGACGATGTGAACCTAAATCTCTAAAAACACAGATTGTTTATGATACTCTGTAGATATTTTGTACTAATTTGAGAGTCACTGTGGCTGGGATGCTAGAGAGATGCTAAACTAACTTAATTTTATTTAGTGTAGCAGATCACTAATATTCCAGGAAGTCTTTATATACAGTGGTATAACTCTGATTTAAAAAATGGGGATGAGAGTAGATCCCTGTTTTGTGAAGGTTGAACTAATTCTTTGTAGGTCTGAAAAACGTTTTGTTTTAGCTGAAACAGCTTGAAAATCAGTGTCTAAAGAGCTGATTGGAACATCTGTGGTTTGTCAAAAGTCTTTGTAGGACACCTGAGTTACTGGTGAAGCCAGGGTGCACCAGAGGCATTTAAAGACCTCTACAGTTCATGGACAGTGCTGCTGTTAGTAGTTAGAATTTGCTTGCATGCAGAGAATGTGGATAAAATAATGAAACAAATTAAAGTTTCTAATAGATAATTATGTACACAGTGGCTTAAATTGTGTAAGGCATGGAGTCTCCTATGCAGGGAAAGCTGTTTGGAAGCTGAACTCCAGCGTCTGCTGCTTAATTGTTGGCACATGAAACTCAATTTGTCACAATAATGTGATGCCTTTTGTAGCTCGTGAATTTCAGGCTCCCCAGGGAGTCATGGCCCAAGCCTGTCAGAGTTCAAGGAGCAGCTGAATGATGCTCTAAGTCACATAGTTTAGTTTTAGGTGGTCCTGTGAGGACCAGGGAGTTGAACTCCATGATCCTTATGGGTCCCTTCCAACCTGCGGTATTCCATAATCCCATGTGACAAAGTCCATGTTGACTTAATTATGCAGCTCTGCAGGGTTTGGGTTCCTTGGGACTGCAGAGAGAAACTCAGAAGCTGTTGGCAGTGGCAGCAGATGAGAACTTGTGTGATGGTGTGTCCGTGGAAGATGGAGCTCCAAGCCTGGACAAGCAATGGTTCATGGTGGTGTTAGAATAAACCCAAAGACCCGAGAAGTTCTTGTGTTATAGTAGGAGATAGGGCTTAGAAAAGGCAAGTACTATGAAGCTTTAAAAAAATAGTGTTTCTTGTGTTACCAAAAAGTGTTTGTCTGAACTTTCCTGTATCCCAGAAAGGAAGAGAGACTGAAAACCCCAGGAATTAAATTATTCATAATCTCTCATCCTGAGGTGTNTGCACCAGAGGCATTTAAAGACCTCTACAGTTCATGGACAGTGCTGCTGTTAGTAGTTAGAATTTGCTTGCATGCAGAGAATGTGGATAAAATAATGAAACAAATTAAAGTTTCTAATAGATAATTATGTACACAGTGGCTTAAATTGTGTAAGGCATGGAGTCTCCTATGCAGGGAAAGCTGTTTGGAAGCTGAACTCCAGCGTCTGCTGCTTAATTGTTGGCACATGAAACTCAATTTGTCACAATAATGTGATGCCTTTTGTAGCTCGTGAATTTCAGGCTCCCCAGGGAGTCATGGCCCAAGCCTGTCAGAGTTCAAGGAGCAGCTGAATGATGCTCTAAGTCACATAGTTTAGTTTTAGGTGGTCCTGTGAGGACCAGGGAGTTGAACTCCATGATCCTTATGGGTCCCTTCCAACCTGCGGTATTCCATAATCCCATGTGACAAAGTCCATGTTGACTTAATTATGCAGCTCTGCAGGGTTTGGGTTCCTTGGGACTGCAGAGAGAAACTCAGAAGCTGTTGGCAGTGGCAGCAGATGAGAACTTGTGTGATGGTGTGTCCGTGGAAGATGGAGCTCCAAGCCTGGACAAGCAATGGTTCATGGTGGTGTTAGAATAAACCCAAAGACCCGAGAAGTTCTTGTGTTATAGTAGGAGATAGGGCTTAGAAAAGGCAAGTACTATGAAGCTTTAAAAAAATAGTGTTTCTTGTGTTACCAAAAAGTGTTTGTCTGAACTTTCCTGTATCCCAGAAAGGAAGAGAGACTGAAAACCCCAGGAATTAAATTATTCATAATCTCTCATCCTGAGGTGTGAGCACTGGTTGGTGCACTGCTGGTAATCCCTGAGGATGTGCTGTGCTTATGGGGGGTGCTCACACCTCTCAGTGTGGGCTTGCAGAGTCTTGTGGTGTACAGCTCCATGAACTGACTAGATGAATAATACAGGAGCCAGAGGATAACCATCCCTTTTTTGGTTAGTTCCAGGGCCTGGGGAAGATGACCACTCTCACACGGCAGGACCTTAACTTTGGGCAAGGTAATGTGTGTACTAAGCTGCAACTGGCGTCCTTGTGAGGCTCCTCCTTGGCACTGAGCTTGGGGGAGTGTTGTTGTAGGGTTGCTCTATCGCTAAACTTCTGCAGATAAGAGGAGGCAGGTGAAATTTATGCAGAAAAAAATACCTGTAAAAAAATACTCCTGAGTCTGTGGTATTGCTCTGCTTCCCCCCACCCTATTCCAGCATTCTTTACTTCTGTTTTTCAGTTGTTGCAGATGTTCTTTCAGAATTCTTGGAAGTGGCTGTTCACCTCATCTTGTACGTCAGAGAAGTTTACCCTATTGGGATCTTTCAGAAGAGGAAAAAATACAATGTACCTGTCCAGGTAGGAGATTTTCCTGGAAGCTGACAGCCACACGGACAAGCCAAATAGCAAGGATCAGTCAACCCTCACCAGAACAAACTTACACTCTGGAAGTGACTGTTTAATGTACAGACTTACTTTTGAGGAACAATTAGTTCGTGTCATGAGAGAACAGCCCCGTAGCTGAGGATACAGCAAGTGCTCATGGAACAAGCAGGTCATGGACAACAGTAGTAGAAGGCTGCCCCAGCTCTGTGCAGTGAGGTAACAGGAAAGCATGTTTCCTAGGAAGTAAAGATGGTTGGAATATGCTATTCCCAATATGCTGTTGTGGGTATACATTCCTGAATATACAACTGTATGGGTGCAGTGATCTGCCTCAGCTGATTAACCCTTCCCTGAAAGAATTGCTGGTTTGAATGGGCAACTCAGCATTTTTCAGCACTATTTGAAGCATGACTTGAATGCCTTGTACACACTGGTGCTTCTGTTTAAATCTTCCCTCTTAGCATTGTCCTGACTCATATCAAACACAGCTCTGACTCTTCCCTGTGTTTGCTACAGATGTCCTGCCACCCGGAGCTGAACCAGTACATCCAGGACACACTGCACTGTGTAAAGCCGTTGCTGGAGAAGGTGAGCTCAGACCAGGGACCTGGGCAAAGGTACTGCAAGTGGATTTGATAGAAAGTAAGAGAACATAAATATTATCTTAATTGCAACATTTGTTTACAAATTTACCATATAAAATATACTAGCTGATAAAAGTTTCTAACAAAACTAAAAACATCATAACCTTTCCTGGCAGTTAAGACCCTGCCTTGCTTGTGTCATATACCATACAAGGACATATGTCTGTATATTTCCAATTACATCATCCTACCATTCTGCTTTACAATCCATCCAAGTTTAAGCACCTGTTGTGGCAGAACAGTTTGAATGCTTTACTGTGAGCCAGCAAGCAAAAGTAGGTCTGGCCTCCAGGTTTTGCGAGAGAAAGGTGTGACCGATGAAACATTCCAGGAGGCTGCTGGCAGGTTTTGTATGCCTTGCTCTTTACAGACAATTTTAATGCCCATGTAAAAAATGGACCTAGGTCAGTTTTACATTGTGGGTGTACAAAGCTGCTCTGTTTGGGCAACGGTCTGAATGTATCTTAACTTCATCAGTGTCCATCCCAGGTGAGATGGCTGTGCATTTCCTCCTTTGTTCCAAAACGGGATCTAGAGGAACGTACAATTTAGCACACTTCATCTCCCTCAGCCACAAGCTGGCAGCTTAGCACTCAGCAAGAAATGGCTTTGCAAAAGCATTTTTTCTGATTGCTAAGAATAATCTGAACTCAGGTTTTGGATGAGGGCTTGTGCTGTGAGCCCCAGCAACTGAGTGTACTCCCACTGCATCAAAGTATGTGAAGCACACTGGGCAGCAGACAGCTCATATTAAGGAGGGAGTTTTCTGTCTTGGTTCCTGCAGAACGATGTGGAGAAAGTTGTGGTTGTAATCCTGGATAAAGAGCACCACCCCGTGGAGAGATTTGTCTTTGAGATCACCCAGCCACCTCTTCTTTCCATTAGGTGAGGTTTCCACTCCTGCTTGCTCATGGCATCCAACACCCAGCCCTGGGAGATATTCTGGGAGCAACTTCAGGCCTTTGCTGCATGCCAGTAACAACTGCTGTCTCCTTCACAGTTCCGAGTCCCTGTTGTCCCACGTCGAGCAGTTACTGCGTGCCTTCATCCTGAAAATCAGCGTCTGCGATGCTGTGCTGGACAACAACCCCCCAGGTAAATGTCATTTGGATCCAAACAGCCTAATGCCTGGCATTGCTTGGCGTGGCTGATCCTCTGGGAGCTGTACCCTGAGCTGGAACCTGACACTTCTCTTAGGTTGCACCTTCACAGTTCTGGTTCACACACGGGAGGCTGCCACACGCAACATGGAAAAGATCCAGGTGATAAAGGTGAGTGATATCCTTGGGCACCTGACTGTGTGTGAGATGCTGCAGAGCAAAGACTGGGCAGTGCAGAGTTTTGGCATCTCTGAGGTTAAGGCTGAGAGATATTTTGAACCTGTAGGTTGGTGTCACATGAGGCACATCATAACTGTACTTCAAATGTGGTGAAATGGTTTATGCTGGTGAGCTGACAAGCACATTCGCCACACACAGCCACAATTGTAGACAACTTCAAGTCTTGAAATAGATTGTAACAATACTCACTGCCCAGTGCTTGCTCAGACACTTAGAAATACTCAGGTGTGTAGAATAGGTACTTGAATTTAAGCAAGCAAAAAAGCAGCCCTCACCCACCATCCACTGTGTGGATGGCTGATTTTGTATAAAGAGCAAGAAAGACTAAGAGTCAAGTAAAGAGTAGGTTTGGGGGCACAAATACATTTTATCTTACAGAAAACTGTGTGCAGAACACTTTCTAAAGCAAGATTATTTTAAAGAATCCTTAGATACAGGGAAACTTTTTTCCTGAGCCAAGTTATTTTAGGTGTCCTAAGGCACAAAAAACAAAGCTAGCAAAGTACAAAATTCTTTCAGAATGAAAGTCTGTTCTGCACTGCTTAGTAATAGAAACTTGTTGTGTAGTAGACCCACCTTTAGGCTTCCAAGGCAGGATGGAAACCCATGCCCTAAGTGTTCTGGTGTTGCTTTTGAATGCTGGTGTAGTGAACCTGGGCATGGTAGCTCAGGACAGCTGAGAGTGTATCTTTTAAAGAAGTGAGATGTCACCTTTGCAGTAAGTAAAGTGGGTTGACCTCATAGTTTGATGCTGTAACTGAAGATAATTATGCTGAGTGTCAGGGACAAGTGTTTAAGTGCTAAGTTTTGTTGTTGTGGAAGGTTTGAATAACCTGTTCCTTCCCTCAGCTACTCTGTCTCTCTTTCAACTTAACAAAAAACAAGTGCTGAGGAGGAGCTCACCTTACAGCACTGCTGGGTTCTGCCAGTAACATCTTGTGTTCCTGCCCCCAGGATTTCCCGTGGATCCTTGCTGACGAGCAAGACATGCACATGCATGACCCCCGGCTTATTCCCCTGAAAACCATGACATCTGACATCTTAAAGGTGAGCAGAGCATTCTGACCAAGAGATGCTGAACCTGTTGTAGTTCTGAACTTTGTCTGCTCTGACACCAGCTCTGCAGTTTTCTGTGGTGTAACAACTTTAAATACTGCTAAGCAGTAGCTTAAGTCTTGCAGATGTCTGTGCCAGTAATCAAAGCAGGGAAAGACTCTTCATAGTAACACAGGAAACCTGGTTATGGGGGAAGTTATAAGCACTTCTATTCAGCCTGTTGCAGGCTTTTTTCTTCCATTCACCTACCTGTATACCAACAGGACTGATGCTTGTTTCTCTCTCCAGATGCAGCTCTATGTAGAAGAGCGAGCTCACAAAGGCACCTGATTTCAAACTTTCCTTGCCTTCCAAGCTTCATCTGATCCTCCAGTGGAGTAAGATCTGTCACAAACCGTATCTTGATAACCATCTCTTCAGCTGGCCTTCTGGGTGAATGTAGAGCAGCTGCTGCCTCTTTATTTCAAGTGCTCTTACCACTGTATATAGAACTGACTTGGAATGGGGAGCCAGAGCCTGTTCCCATGTCAACTCATGTTAGAGTACAGGTGTTGTTACAGTGCGTCCCTGGGGAGTCAGTGCTTTATTACCAGTTCAGTTCTCACCTGAACAGGGCAGCTCCATTGCACACAGGCAGTGATAGACAGCAAGGAGCTGGCACATGATCTGCGAGAGCAACACTTGTGCTAAGAGGGAGTGAGGCCTTATGTAGTGTCTGTCCACTGTGACCATCCCAAGTAGTGTTCAATAAATACTAAGTTTTACCCCAGTTGAACAGGGCTGAGTTCTGTCAAAACCAGGCTCCTTTCTTCAGTGAGGAAGTATTTTTATTTTCTGTGGAGCTTCCACCGCTTTTCTGGCCTGTATGTGGACTCTGTCAATTCCTATGAAAGGCTGTACAACCTTGATCTCTCTCCTTTCCCCCAGAGGTGGCATTAGCAATGTGGAATTTGTCTGTCCAGCAAGGACTCCTGCCAAGTATCCTACTCCTAACAGAGAACAGGCAAGGAAAACACTGTTAATTGTACACCTGTCAGAGGAGATGGAACATGGCCTTAGCATTGGTTCTGGGTATATAAGGGTGGCAGACATAGTTCATAGTGAGCTGAGCTTGTTTGTCAGAGAATTTGGTACAATAGCCTGTCCAGCACCTCCTGCTTACTCCACGTAACAAGTGTAGGAACACTATAGATCAAGGCTGGGCACTGCTTTAACATTTTATATTGGGTTACACTGCTCAGTACAAACCAAGTCCTTTGAAAGCGAAAAGGTGATGTGGGGAAAGCCCAGCACAATCAAAAGGTACTTGTGTTGTTAGGCAGCTGCCTGAAGGGACTCCTTATCTCCTTTTTCTCTACCTGTTTATTCAAACACCTAGGCACTGTTTTGGGTAGGAAGGCAGGTACCATTTTGATTATACACACTTAGAGAAAGGGTAAGGAATTCACTACCAGTGACACAGCACTTAGGAACAAGGGGTGACAGTTTCCTGATGCTATGAAGGGTCTGATGCAGAACATAAATCTTAACTGAGTCTTAAAACTGAAACAGGAAAAAGAAAATACCATACAAAACAATCTGTAGCAGAGTCCTTGTAGATAGCATTGGTAATCTGAAATTAAAAATTTTAGCCTTATCTTTCTTAAGTTACATAAACAAGAAAGTGTCTTTAAGACTGTGTGTGTTAGCTTAAGAATGTATTAACTAGAAAAGACAGAGCTCATATTTAATTGTCCCAGTTTTTCTCTGGAAGGGCACCAGTAATTGGAATAGAATCCATGGTAGAAGAGGATGGAAGATGAAGACAGAAGCCCTTCCAGAGGGCTGGGCCTGCAGAAGTTCTGCTGTGAACAAGAACTGAAAGACAAAGCTAGGACACACCCAGAGAGTACAGGCAAAAAGTGCACCTGAGGCCACTTGCTTACAGTCCTGAGGTAAAAGCAAACCCTTACATTGTGCTTCATAATGATGTCTGGGGCCCGATGGTGATGCTGCTGTTTGTCACACGGATCCCATACCATCCTGCCCAGTACTGGGTGTCCTGGCCTCCGTGCTGAAACCAGATGTAACGAACTCCTGCTGGGTAATTCTGGAAGGTATGAGAAATCTGGAGAGAAGAGAAAAGATAATTCCTCTTAATTTGCCTAAATAAACCAGCACTCACCTAGAAGCTCAGAAAACTACAGTGTGTGAGTCTTAGAATGAGCTTTTCCTGAGACTAGAAATCTTTCACTGAAAGTGCACCATACCCCATTTTGGGGGGGGGGGGGGGAAGCCTTTCTCAGCCTTCTCCCCAAAGTAACTCCTCTCTGAGTTAAACTGACATTAAGCTTGATAATTAAGTGCATGTATAAGTAACATCTAATGCAGAATGTACAGCAAATCAAACCAGTTAAACACCTGTAACACTTTAAGAAAAGTTAAGTCTGCAATATTTGGTTATCCATGCAGCTTTTTGATCCAAAAAAACCCCCAAAATCTGCTCTTGTTACTTAACTATTTAGACAGAATCTTACATAAAACCAAGAAACAATTAAAAAGACTGCACTAAAACAACACAGAAGCCCACAGGATACTCTCTAGAAAATTCTGGGCACCTAAAAATAGGTGCCTCATTCAGGACACTGCTGCTGCTTCTTCAGCATTGTCAATAGCAAGGACTCACCTGCTGTACAGAGTAGAGGAGGCTGAAGAACAGAGAAAGTCCACTGGCACTTTTGTCAACTTGCAACACACATGTATCACAACACTGCTGTAAAGCTCCTGCCTCTGGGGCTGCTGCTCACCTCTCTCCATCTGGCATCACTCCACTGTTCAATGACCACTGGCTCAGGGTGGAACTCCTCCAGGACGATGTAATCCTTCGAGAGCAGCCTCACGGTAAGCTCGTAGCGGCACCCACAGTCAAACCTGGCAGCGTACCTAGAGAAGCAGGAGGAATTAAAGAGCAGTGCTGTATATACAACATTCAGTTTTCTTTATTTTTCAAAAGCAGTCTCCAAAGGGATCCCTGTCTGCAGCGGAAAACGAATGTCATCCCCATAGCTATAGGGAAGTTCTAGAACTTACAGCTATCCTGCCATTCACAGGATTGCTACCTTGTAATCCACTGAGTAAGTTTAGATTTAGCTTGTTCTTTACTCAAGAACTACAACTCCCAAAGAATAAAGAATCGGTTTTATAGCATGAAAAGCTCTAGAAGCCTAGCTTACCTCTAGACCAATGCCAGAAATTCTAATTTTCAGTGCTTCCACTTACCAGTCCTTGACTGTAATTTCAGGCCGTTTCTCATCCATCAGCTGATTCCAATAGCCTTCTTTCTTCAGGGTAATGAGCTGAGACTTGAAGCATGGCCTGAAACAGACATAGAAATACAGTTCTACACAACACATCTCTTCCCTCTCACCGTTCTTTCCCTGGCAGCTTTAATACCCACCCAGATCCTGAAGGCCCACAGAGCTGACCTGGCTAAACCCTGCCTTATCCATAGCCAGAACCTGACAAGGAAGTGAACTGAATTAGCTTCACCCCAAGATAAAAGGAATTGTTACCTACGAGCTGGATTAAGAAGGGTCCCTGCATTTACGTATTGGTAAGAGGAAACCAGTGCCTAGTGCATGTAAAAGCTGTTGATCCTCCTCTGGTGACAGCTTTTATTACAAGTCGTTAGTGTGACACATCTACCACTCCTGGAAGGTTACAGAGCTTTGACCTTGTCATGTAAGTGCAGTTGATTGAGTTTGCCAGACCCTTAACCATTCCCTACCATGTTTGGGAGAGGAAAAGCAGGGATCCCACGTGGATCCCCCTAACTATAAAAATTACAGGAAGTTCCTGGTAGGCAGAGAAATTTAGCACCTGCTAAATTCTCTCAGCAGTTTGCAATTCTCTCAGCAGTACCCATCTCTTCAGATTAACTGGCATAAAGGGTTAATGAAGTTCCTTCCTTTTCCCACAGGTGATCTAAGGTTCTGTAACCTGTCACCAGCCTTCTAACCATGGTGCCTTTTCAGACAGATGGGAGGAAGCAGGTTTCCCAGTCCCAGATTACTGGAATCCAGTTCTTACCCATATGAAGTGACAAAGTATTTGTGTACTGTGGGGTCTGGCATATCATTTCCATGAGCTCCAGGCAGATCCTCAATTTTCCACTCATCTCCTTCATTATCATCAAGTGTCCAGTGCTGGAAGTTCTCTACAAACACAGGTGTCCAAGATGAGGGTTAGGACTTCACTTCAGCTACCAGCAGGATCTCAGCTTTTGTTAGAACCAGGAAGAGGAGAATTCTAGGAAGCTACTTTGTGTTTTCAAACCCACTGTATTTTTCCTACAGCTGTGACTCCTGTCATTTGCTGCCAGTACCTTTAATGTGGCTGTCAGCATCTAGGACAGTATGTAGCAGATTTCTGACCTCATCAGAAAATCAGCAGCAGCAATAAAGTAGGATTACTGTAGTCATATTAGTCAAGTCTTTGGTAACAAAAGTTTTCCAGCCCAAATGTTTAATCCGTAAACCTGATTGTTTCACTACCACATTGTACTTGCAGAGCAAATTAATTGTCACTGCCTGCAATACTGGGGCCTTATGACTCCAGATTTTTCTGGCTGAAACCACAAAGTATTGGTAAATACATACCTATCTACCTAGAGCAGTTTTATTGCAGGAGTTGAGCTGTGAATCTGAGCCAGCAGAGCTCGACAGTCCCACAGCACCAGCAGTAGTTGAGGCATGCAGGACACTGACTCATTCTGACTGCTCGGAAACTCTTAGTCCTGAATTATAAATAATGAAACAAACCTTCAGCACGAGGGTTTTTGATTAAGTTTCTCTTCAAGTGGCAGAGCATATAGAAGATCTTCCAGTCAGAGATGCTTCTGTCCAAGCTCTGACGATAAAACCCGTCGCGCTGGCACTTGCGCTTCCACAGGGTGGTGAGGTCCACCACGTACCGCCACTGCGTGCACACCAGCCGGCAGGTGCGGAGCAGGTCCCGGACGGGCAGCAGCGACAGCAGCTCCACCAGGACGTCCTCGGGGAGGTCGCTGATGGTTGTCATGGCAGACCGCGGGCCGCAAGAACGCGATGGGGAATCCCCGGCACGACGGGCCGGAAGCAAAGGCAGTCTCCCCTCGTCACGGACAGACCCACGGACAGCCCACCCGGCCGCGGGCCCGCTCCTCGCCGTGCCCGTGCCCGTGCCCGACCCCGGCCCCACCTGGCTCCGCCCATCTGCGCCTCCCGGACATGGATGTGCGGGGCCGCGGCCCTTCCGCGGGGCGGGACGCGGCGAGGGCGGGGCTGCGGTCCTTTATCACAAGAGCCCGGGCCGCCCTGCCCAGACGCGCGGACCTTGAACAAGGTAGCCCGGCTCGGCCTCGGCCCGCCCGCGCAGCAGCGGCCCAGGTAAGTACGCTCGGTGCCTCCCCCGAGCCCCTGCGGCTTTTCCGGGGTGTCTCCTGGGCAGCACCGGGGAGAGAGGAGGGACACGCATGTGCTCCGAGCACGGCAAGGAATGGGCGCTGCCCGGGAGCACGTCCGTGATGCAAAGCCGTTCACAGCTTGGATGCTTAACCGGGGTGGGAAAGGAAAGGTACCTCCACCCCTCTCCCGAGTGCGTGAGGAAGCCTGGCTAACAGTGCTCCATCAGCAGGCAGGGAGCAGGAGAGACTTCTGAAATTCCTGTACGAGATGAAGCCAGCATGATCCCTCCTGTCTCCTTTTTAAAAATTACATTTTAGCCTTCGGGAGTGTGGTTGAGGGTTGGAAGTGTGGGGAGAATGGGAAATCACTAATGCTGTCTCCATAAAAGCCAGGGCGTTTTAAATGACAGTGCCCCTGCTGAGTGCAGTGCAGATAGAGGACACATCTGAACGTCTAGATTTAGGATGCTATTACAGCAGTGACTCCCTATTTCTTCCCTCGCTTGCCAGGTTTGGCACTGCTGTATTTCGTTAAGTTGCATGCCAGGGTATTTCACCTCAGTTCTTAGTGCTCTCCCAGGCTTAATGCATCATTCCTGAGGAGTTCGGCTGCATCCATGCAGTTTGCTGCAATCTCAGCAGCTTCCCAGCACCGTGACTCAGCTGACATAAAAGCAGTATCACAGTGCATGCCTCACTGATGACATGGGCTATGAATCCGCACACTCATCTTTCCATAGTCCTGCAGCACCTGGGCAGCAGAGAGCTGTTTGGAGTCCAGAATTAGCACATGAAGTTAGAGCAAACACTTCTGACTTAATTCCTCCAGTTATGAGGCCATAGAAAATAGAATATTGGAGAATATCAGCTGAGTTATTTTCACTTATGGTCAGACCTTTACTTCATACAGGCTCCTGACTAAGGAGATTCAGTGACAGCCCTCTGAGGGAAAGCCTGTGAGATATAGAATGAACCACTGCAAAGGTGGCTGGCAAGATACTTAACACTGATATTTGAGTACTGCTTTGCAGCATTTGTTATCAGGGATGTTCTTAAAGGCAGAACAAGCACCCATGTGCCTCCCTCTGCAGAGGATATCATTACTAAGAAGCTGATTTTTGCAGTAGCAGATTCTGGAAAGAATGATTCCAGACTGGAAAATGAACAAACTGCCCACAATTGCAGTTGCCAAATACATACATTTTGTGGGCAGATTTAATTCAGGGCTTTTACTTAGAATACAAAAATATTAATCTGCTTCAGGATATTAACTTAATAAGGAACAGGAGACCTTGAGGCTAGGAAGCAAAATCATGCCTTGAGATAACATTTTTTTCTACTGCATCAGTGTCTGACATTGCTGAGGGTGGGAAGCCCTCACCACTCCTTTCCACGCTCTCTCTCAGACAGCTCCACCCAGCCTGCCCCAGGGATGGAGTCCCTCCCTGAAGCAGTCCTGATCCGAATCCTGGCTTCCGTACCTGCGGTGGATCTGGTGCTCGTGTGCCGCCTCGTCTGCTGCCAGTGGAAGAACCTAGTTGATGGAGCTGCACTTTGGATCCTGAAGTGTCAGCAGGAAGGCCTCACCAGAGCAGAGTCAGATGCAGAGAACTGGCAAAACTTCTATTTCCTGAGTAAGAAAAGGAAGAATCTCATCAAGAACCCCTGTGGTGAAGGTGAGAGACATCACAACAAGCCTCAAGGTGTCAGAGATGACCAGTCACTGAGAATTGCATATTTCTAGTCTTTGAAAATAGATCTTAGTTGCTGTCAGGTTGCAGAATTTTCTTCTTGCCCAAGAGTCAAGTCACTCAATCTGTGCAGCCAAATCATTTAATGGGCACAAAGGCCTTTGATAATTAGCCTTTGCCAAGGGCTTTACATGACATTAACTTTATATAACCTCTGCAGGGATCTAAATAATGTTTGAGACACAAAGATGTCCTCTGCAGAAACGATCCAACACAGTAATGGCCATGGCATTTGTTTCTGTATTGCTTCTTGCCAAGCCATGACAGGAGAGATGAAGCCTTTCCCTGCTCAGGGGCCAGTCTGCCCTTAGCTCACCAGGCCTTTTAGGCTTCTTGGAGCAGCTCAGGCCAATCATGTTTTTACCCTCCTCACCACAGCCCATATTAGAGGCTGGGCACATACCCCATGGGCCATTATTCTGAATCTATGAACTTCACTTGCCAGAGCTATAAGCTGCTTAGCAATAAGCAGCAGTAACCAAGCCTCACAACTCAAGCAGCAACAATTTCACACATCATGGACCAAAGCAGTATCAACACAGCTTCCCCATTTTGTTTACAGATGACCTTCTGTAAGCTTTTCCAACATCCAGGTTTCCCCTCTCAAAAAGCCCAATGTTTAAGGACTTCCTGCTTCAAAAAATACCACTTAGTGATTTAGAAAACTTAGAAATAAAGCAATCAGCATCTCTCCCCAGGGTCTTTCCGTGCTGTGACACTGAAAATGTGGACACACTGTTCAGAATACCTAAATTCTTTCCCTGGAGTACTTAAACCCACACATACTGTTCTAGTTTGAAAGCAAACTAGTGAGAGACTCCCAGTCAGAAATAAAATTTAATAGGAAAAATAAAATAAATGCAATAGTACAAAAGACAACCCACTGACAGAGTCAGAACACAACCTGACCCCCTGACGGTCAGGGGGGTTGGTAGCAGTCCGATTAAATGGTGGCTGCAGTCCCCCTGGAGTGATGGTCCTGTTGAAGCAGTGATTCTGTAGAAGGGTCTGGTCTTCTTCTGAAGGTCCAGTGGCAATGTAGAAGGGTCAGGTCTTCCTCTGGGAATCCAGTGGAAAAGGCTGCTTGTGCTGTTCCAAACCCCAGATTATATCCACATGGGAATGCTTGGTTCTTCCCCCTGGGCAGAGCATCTCACAATGGGGTGATGTAATTCTGTGAGTCATGTGGTGGGTCCTTGATTGCCCATTAAGCAGAGATAGCTCCCGGAGGGAGTTATCAAGGATGAGTCATGGTAGGGGATAACGAGCACAGCCCCACCTGTTTTAACAGCTTTTGGAGATGATAATAGAATACATACTTTTGGTTACATCTTATATTGTAACCTAGGACACATACACAGCCATTTTGCTGGGGAATGTTAAAGTTTGGTGTGATTAGGCTCAGTCAGACTAAAGGTTTTTGCCTGACCTTTACTTAACAAACGTATCCATAGTCTACATATAAAATCAGTGCTGTGTCTAATATCAAACTTTCACGAGCCAGAGGAAGGTTCCAGGGGAAGATGGTCAGGTTCCCCAAACCCACAGGACTCATCCAAGTCTCTTTTCTGCCATTTGCAGAAGACTTGGAGCACTGGGGAGAGGTAGAGAATGGAGGTGATGGCTGGAAAATTGAAGAACTCCCAGGGGACTTTGGAAAAGAATTTCCTAGTGAAGAAGTCCATAAATACTTTGTTACATCTTATGAGTAAGGCTGCTTTCTTCTCTTATTCAGGAAAGGGGGAATTTTTGGTTCCCCCAGTCCCAGGAGAGACTGTGATACCAATTAACATCTTGTGTTTCAGGTGGTGTCGAAAGGCTCAGGTCATTAACCTTAGGGCTGAGGGCTACTGGGAAGAGCTGATGGATACAACCCAGCCTAAAATCATGGTAAGAGACTGGTAAGTATTAAGGAAGGCTCCAAGGACAGGCAGAGGGTTAAGAAAGATAAGGAAGAGCAGGGAGGGCATATATCTCATATAACTGGGCCTTAAAACTTCAGCTGCCAGGATTCTGGATGTGGGACAGGGCTCACAGGCAGCTCCCACAAGCTTTAAACTGTTGGAGCACATCAACTCCAAAGGCCAGGTTCCTGTGGTGAATGAGGGGAGATGGTGGGCTGGGCTAAGAACCATTGCAGATTTCCATCTCAAACCAAGGCCCCAGTAACTTGGTGAGAGTGGTAGAGCCTTTGCAGAGCTCTTACAGATAATGCCAACAGCTTGGATCTCCTTGTAGGTATGCAGGACGCAGTGATGCTGGCTGCCTCTATGAGCTGTGTGTGAAGCTGCTCTCTGAGAATGAGGATGTGCTGGCTGAGTACAAAAGTGAGACTGTCACCATCCCACAGGACAATGATGCCAGCTGGACTGAGGTGAGTTACAGCTATGGGCTCAGGAGGTGACACCCAACCTACATGAATCAGGAATATTTTTAAGCAGGAGAATTCTCTAAGGGAAGGAGAAGGCTCTGTCGTGTTCTCTGGAGCCATGACCCTATGACTGAACAAGGAAAAGGGAGGCTGCCTTACAGGAAACTTGGAAACTTGCTGAGTCACCACTAGCAGGTGTAAGGTGAAGGAGATGTCCAACTGGGAGTGATTAAGTGGCCTCAGAACAATGGGATCAAAGCTTCTTGCACTGTAAATGTCCCCACTGTTACCCAGCTTGGTAGGTCTGACTGTGGCCAGTGGGGCTGAAGGCTCTGTGCACTGAACAACGGTAGGTTTGTGGTAGTTTGACACTTACTAACAACTATTTTGTGTCTTGTCCCAAAGATCTCCCACACCTTTTCCGACTATGGGCCTGGGGTCCGTTTTGTCCGCTTTGAACATGGAGGCCAGGACACGCTGTTCTGGAAGGGATGGTATGGTGTCCGTGTCACCAACAGCAGTGTGACAGTGGAGCCACAGCTATGCTGAACCAGGATCTGCATGCTGGAGCTGACTTCCCTCAGGGCATCCCATGGCCTTTGGATGGTTTCTGCATGGTGCTGCTTCTGGCTGTAGAGCATATGGCCTTTCTGCATAGGAACATGCATGCAAGATGCCAGGAGCTACCACCCATCCTTCCTCAAGAGGACTGTGCAAAGAATGTGAATGAATTTGTGAATGCACCACAAGACTCAGCCTCACCACTTGCACTGATGTTCTCCGTCAGGCAGGAGATCACCTAAAAATCCTGCAGACCTCCTCTCTTAAACCTCTAATCTCTAGCACCCAGCCCGAGTCAGGTATCTCTCCTGCCTGCTTCCCAGACTTGGGCACTCCTTAACTTTAAGGGGTACTTCATTTTCTGGAAGTTAAAAGAGTGGGAAGAAAAGAATAAAGAAAACCACAGACCCTGTGTCTCAAAACATACCAGGGAAACCCAGAGCCCTGTCCCCAACTGTTTCCATGACCTGCAGTGAGAACCTTGGCTTCTCCCATATATAAACATGTAGCATTGTTTACTGCAGAGGGGCTCTAGCTTGGCTGTCAAGTGCTATTAGTTTAATTTTTAGTGATAATGCAAAGCAAGAGCAATTGGATCCTTTTCTCTTACATCGTTTCCAGCATCCATTTATCAAGTGGATGAAGTGCTGGGAACAGAAACCTGTCTGGTGTCCAACCTTGGGCCTTCATTTGGCTCCCTCATATAGATGGCATCTGAGAGTAATTGCTGGGGGAGAGAGAGAGATGACAACAACTTAGGGAAATGGGTTAGAAAAAATTTGGGATAGGGTCCAGGAACAAATGAAAACAAACTCATCTACCCCTTCCTGGCCTCTGAATACTTCATGCAACCAAGCATCCTGGTCATCCAGTGTGACTGCTAGCAGGACACAGAAAGCTGTTGGCCTTGCTCCACCTCTAGTGACAGTGTCTGCAGGAAGTACACGTTGGTCTCCACCACGTGCTTGCTGACAAGACAGCACTTTACTCTCCCACTTGTGCTTCTAGATAGCACTCAGGGCTGTGAGCCTCATCCTGAACAAACCCCTAAGCTCTCCTGAATGAAGACTGTCCCTGCCAGTTATTCCACTCAGAAGAGCATCCCCTAACAGAGCTGGTGTTGCCTAGAGAAGGTACTTATATTTTTGTGTCCCTCTGTCTCCTGGGCTGCCATTAAAGTGCCCTCTTACATGTGCAGTGACTGCTACTGCCTGCAGCCAAAGTTTCCCACCTGGGCACTGTGCATGCTACTTCCTCAGGCTTCCTGCACAGCTGCACCCAGGTGCCACGGGCACATGGGACTCCCAAACCACAGCCACGCCAGACTCCAGGCAAACATAATAAAGTGACACAATTGTGTGCAGATTTCCTCTTGTATACTGGGTATTTGTACCCTGTGCTCAAGCATCCATCTTCTGATTATGTGGAGCACGTCAGCCAGTCTGGTCCAAAAGCAGGAGTCACTGTACCTTGGGTGTACCCTGGGTGTCCCTGAAAGAGGTACGTGCTCTGTTCCGCAGCACCCTGGACCCATGGGAAGCACTTAATGTGCAATGGGTCTGCAGTGTAACAGCAAGCAGAAGTGCACTTCAAATAGTGGGAATTCATTCAAGGTACAGGAAGGTTTCTACAGCGTCCAGCCCTGTTGCCCAGGTCATTTGGGCTCTCCTGTAAGCGCAACCTTAGTTCTGACCCAGGAGGCACCAGAATCAGTTCAGAATTTAATTGTTTCCCCTCCCTTACCCCTGCATACACTGTCATACAGTGCTGCTTTACCCACCCTTAGCCTTTAATGCAGTTGTTAGTTAATATTTAGCTCACTGCCAACTCTGCTCCACAGAAGAAACAATTCCTCCATCTGTCCCTAAGGAATCAGTACAGTGAGGGGATCAGTATTTCACATCTCAATGCAATTGTTAAACTGAACCTTTCCTAAGTCACCATCTTACAGTCAGGATAAACTTCAGGATTAAGCCTTCAGATATTGTGGCCCTTGTACATACAGGGTAGGACTGTGGTCCCCACTTTGAGTTTATCTAGGCTGAAGCACTAAATGCACACAGCCTCCCCAGCAGCTCTGTTACAATGAACACAGCTGCCTGAGGCGTTTTCTCCCTGCACTCCCTCTTTATGCCAGCACACCCCATATTCACATTGGCTGTCAGGGGCATCCTGCAAAGCTTGTCCTGACCTTCCCACTCCCCTCCAAGAGGTGTTTTCCAAGACACTCAGTGCCTGCAGGCTCACTGCAGAGAATAGCCACCTCTGCTTCACAGAGCTGCTCACAAAAGCCACTACTGACCTCAGGAGCAATTACTCTTCGCATTCAGCCATGTCAGTACTAGACTCCCAAAGCAAGCGAGTGTCTGGGTACATGGGGGAAAAAAAGTCTTGCTCACATTATAAATATTTTGTTCCAAATGCCTTTTGAATTTTGATCACTGTAAGTCTGAACACACTGCACCATACACATACACCCAATTCCAAGGTGATGTCAATTCACCCATCAGAGACAAATGGAGTGCAGGAGGGTAATGGCTTCTCACACCTTACAGACTTCATGGAAATCGAGATGATGCAATTTCATAGGATTACAGAAACTAAGTGTAACTGTGGCAAAAGGCATTAGATGCTGCTGCAGGTCCAGTTGCTGCAGGGCTCTGTCACCTTCAATGCAACTTCCTTCTGCTTTCTGCTCTGCCAACACCAGCAAGCAGCTGTGTGACACTACACAGTAGCTTCTGGGAACATGGGTGACCAATGCAGACTGTGCTGTACAGACAGAAAGAGGTCTGCCCAAGTAAATTACATCAGATATTCTCATCCCCCTGACTCAGAGTATTTAGAAATCTGAGCATTAAGACACAAAGATTGAGTGTTGCTGAAACATTCATGGTGGAGGAAAAAAAACCACCAAAAAGCCAAAACCACATAAAAGGGTCCCCTCCCAGTCTCAAATGTAGCAACAAGAGCTGCAGAAAGGGCTCGTGTTCCTTTGCACATCATGCCCACAAGGCACCCCAGCAGTGCAGAGCTACACTGAACACAGAAGTGTTTTCCAAACACCCACAATGGGATGGAACAGGTGGGTGATGGGACTAGAGAGTTTAAGACAGGAACCTTTCACTCTTAGCCAAGACACCACATGAACATCTCTTACCCCGGCTGCTTTAATGCTCAGAGGCACCAAGAGAAGCCCTAGTACAGCACAACAGCCCCGTCCTGCTCTTACCAGCTGGCAGCTGATGTCCTGGGTCGCTGGTTGTCCTTGGTGTCTGCAGTTGTACAAGATACCACTGTAATTTTCTTTTCTACAAAGCCCACCACAGTTCCTCCTGGATATAAATGCCGTTATAGTTAAAAGGAGTTTGTTTTCTGGATTTTTTTTTCCCCTCGGGGTTTGGTTTTTTTGGGCTTTTGGGGGGGGGCTGGTGGTGGGGGTTTTTTGTTTTGTTTTGGGAGGGGGTTGTTTTTTGCTTGTTGGTTGGTTGGTTGGTTTTTTTCATATTAACTTCTACAGCAAGTCTCTTGCAGAGGAACAGAACAGAGCAATATGGGGTCCTGGCAAGGAAGCACTATCATACATCTCTTGTCAAGTCTAATTGAATTTTTCTATATGGAGCATCTATTATTACCCACCTGGGGGGTTGTGGACAGATTGAGGAGTTTTCTCCCCCGCTAGGCAATTCAAGACTGGGGATGGGACAGTTGGGGGAGAAAATAAAAATAATCTCTCTGACAATTCCCTGTTGCTTGCAGCCCAGCTGTTCTAGTTGTAAAACGGAAGGTAGTTTAGGGTCTCAATTCCTTCTATATCAGCTTACAGAAGCTGGGAATGGCACTTTCTGAAAGACAGGATAGCAGAGCATCAACTACTGCAGCAGAGACATTCACCCAAAAGCTGCAGCAGAGATTCACAGACTGACAGATTATTCTGACTTGGAAGGGGCCCAAAATGATCACTGAGTCCAACTCTTAAGTAAATGGCCCATACAAGGATTGAACCCACAACCTTGGTGTTATGTGTTATTAGCTCCATGCTCTCTAACCAAATGAGATAATCTCAGAGTCAGGTATCAGTAAGGTCACAGGTAGTGGGATGGAAAACCGGAGACTTATCCTTGCCTCTCAAGAGCAGAAACCCACCCAAGAAGGGGAAAGCACTAGATTAGTGAAGAGACATTCCCTGGGGCATACATCTCCCTTTGCAGCCGCTCCCACTGCTGTCCCACATCATACAGATACCTTAGGGGACAAAGTAGTCCACATGTCAGCAGCTTTGGCACTGACCTAACCTGATCCCTGCTTCTCCTTCCATCCAGTTAGTTCCTTCTGATGTCCTCAGGGCAGTGACTCCCTTGCCCTCAGTCTCCTTACCTAGTAGAGAAACAAGGACTCAAAGATGCTTTGCTGTTGGGGAGGCACTTTGGAATTACAGAGAGAACAGCTACAGTGAGTTCAGCTGGAAAGTCTCACAGAAGCTTGCAAGCCCGAGACAGCCGAGCTCCTTACAAAGCAGCCTGTGTGTAAAGCAAAGGTTCACAGACAACCAGAACAACATGCTCATGGGCAAGACTGACACTTGTGGAAGAGATGTCATAGGAACAGAGAAGCCAGCCACAGCCAGGCAGGCACACCTCCTCAAGCCCGGTTCCTGGGAAGTGACAGCAGAGGGCACTCGGGCTGCAGGCAGGAGCTGCTGGGGTTGCCGGCTCTCTCCATGCCAAGCGATGCACAAGAGATGTAATTGTACCGCTTTGGATGCTGTGTTTTGGGTCTGTTTCTGAGCACTGCACCTTGTTTCTTCTGGCTGCAGCTTAGGCTCAAGTGAGTGTTTTCTTCTTGTCCTGTTGCAGTGCCTGCTGGCATGGTTTGCAGTGCAGCCTTTGCTGCACAGACCCTAATGCTTATCCCTGCCATCAGGGACACCCATACACATTTTGGAAGGATTGTTGCCTCTTGGGCAGCAGACACAACACTCATCTCTTGGATGCAGGCAGCCTTTTAAACTGCAATGAGTAATCAGAGTAGTGAAAGCTGCTGAACATAGATGAAATATGGATGAAATGCCTTTCAAATTCAAGCGGAAGCAGCACAATTTGCTCAAGACTATCCTCCAGCATTGAAGTATCACTCAAATTAGTAACGTGCCTTTCCTTGCAGAGTACTTTCTAACCTTAATGCAGCCCACAAGACTCAGAAGAGTCTCACCCAGAGCAGCAGGGCTGTCTGTGTCTCCCGGTACACCATGCCCAGGCACTCACAGCCCCTCTGCCCACCTCCTCTGCATGCAGAGCTCTGCAGCCCTCCTCAGCCAGGCAGGAGTCCTAGACACATCACACATGGCCTTGACTGACCTCCCTCGCAGGCACTCAGAGCAACTCATCTGGAGCTGGTATCTGTGCAGACTCATTAACCACAGTGCAATCAGTGCTCCCAGAGAGGCTGCAATAAAGCCATGAGTGCTTGTTGGACTGATGGATCGTGGGGAAACACATCTCACTGCAGCAGGAACAGGGGCTGGGCACTGATGGGAGGGGAGGAAGCTTTGGCAGCGACATGCCTCCCACAGAGCACACTGCAGATGTACCATGTTCAGAAGCACTGAAATGCAGTGGGGTATATATACCCAAGTTTCCCTGAGCATGATGCTTCTTCTCTGAAGAGCTGAGGGTAGAGGAAGGATGGTATCAGCTTTGCTACTTGCAATCTTTGCAAAAGGTCCTGAAGTCAAGCAGTGCTATTTCTACCTCACCACACATAGTGCAGCTCCTGTCATTAATACTGACACACGAAGCACTGCAAAATGAAGCAGATAAAATCCTGATCCAGATATGAGTAATGACTTTGCATTTTTTTGTAAATTAAACCTAATCTTGTGTTGACTGTGCTATACAAGGCGAAATAATGAAACAGATTAAGATGAGATCTTGTTCACTCTTGCTGAACAAAAGCCAATTAATTGTCAGCAGGATTATCATGAAGTCTTCTCTCAGACAAATACAATCACATGGAGTCTGTGTGCTGGTGCAGGAGGCCAGCTTATTGGTAACTCTGCCTAGACAGAGAAAAACACCACAAAGACTCAGTTACCCACATAGATGCTCCTACCTTGCCTTTCCCCAGTCTCTCCTGCCAACTTGCACACAGGAGAGAGATGCTTTGGAACCAACACACACACTTCCAGCCATACAACCCAAGCCTGCCTGCTCCAAGTCCCCTTCTCCTGTCTAACTCAGATCCCTTCCCACCTGTACATCTCTCCTACAGATTCAGCCAGCCTTTTTTCAAAGCTTTCTGTCTAGAAACGCTTTATCCCTGCAAATCCTTTGTTACAGTCCTCCACCATGCTGAGATGTTTCCTCTCTGACCCAGACAAAATCCCTGTTGCAGTCTTTCTGCTATTTGCCTGGTCCACAGCAGAGCCATCTTCTACCTGTCTGCCATGATGACAAGCAAGGAAGTGATTCCTGCCTCTTCTCATCTGTCCTTTTTCCAATATAAAACAAATCTATGAAAAGGCAAGGACTGTGGGAAAAGTTTCTAATGTCAGTGCTCTCCCAGAAAAATGAGGGAAGACTCAGCACAAAGACTCACTATGGGACTTGATGAAAGACTTCAGCACTGCAATGAATATCTCTTGGGAGTCATTAATGCACTGCTGGGTACATTCACCACTGTATGGGGGCCCTAAGCCAGCAGTGGAGTGTTGGACACAAGGAAAGGTGCAACAGATGTTGTGGCACTGAAGGGTGGTGGTACATCACAAAAATAGTTGGCATGGAAAAGCAAATCCTAGTTTTAGCTGAGAAGCTTCAGGGCAGGAAGAGAAACCAACACCAGAATGCCTGGAAAAAGCAGAACACCTGTGCTGAACTCACTGCTCCATTCCCACGGCAGAGTGAAGCTAAAACTCACCCTGCCTTGCCAGCTCATGACAATCCCGCCTTTTCTGACAGTATCGAGAGCTCCACACATCTCACTAGGGAAGGAGTCTGCAACAGGTAGAAATGAAAGGCATGAGGGGATTTGTGAACAATTTACTTGGAGAAAATACTCCTTACTTTCACACCAGGTTAAAAAAAACCCGTAAAATTAAACCCTGCCAAAGCCTGCAGCACCAGCATTGACAGACAAAAATGACTTAACAGAAGAAACACAGGCAGGGAAAGTGATTTTCTTTGCCTGCATTGTCAGGGGAATTAAATCTTGGTTTTTTTCCCTGTCACCACCAAGTGGAATAATCCAATATATTAAAGTTAATGTGCTTCTTGTATTTATTGCTGTGCATTTGACCTAACAGAATTTTATTCCTACATTAAGAATAAAACCATTCCGGAAAGCAAACTGCAAAACTCTAGATCAATTACTACCTTCTCCAACAGCTGAAAAGTGAGTTATTTGTCGTAAGAGAGGAAAAAAAAGTAGAAAATAATAATAAAAATAAAAGATCTTTTTCTCTGTGCAGCAAGTTCTGCACTGCAGACTCGGTGGAGTTCAGCAATATTGAGTTTGGTTTCTAGGCAACATTTTAAGAAATCAGGCAGCATCCCCAATCACTCTTGTCAGATGCTCGTGTCCCCCATCCTGCGCAGCACTCAGTCACCCACTATCAGTGGGCTGGGCCGAGCAGAGAGCACAGCTCCAGCCCATACTTCCCACTGTGCCTTCAGGGACCACATTGGATTCAAGGGCACCCAGCAGTGGCAGATGGATAATGACCTGTACAAGGTAACTCTTGCTGGTAAGAAAACAACACCACGGGCACAACAGCATGAAACACAGCACTCAGGTGTGAGAGGGCCAGGCAGAAGTGGACAGAGGCAGGGGGATGACTCACTGATCCGAAATCACTGAAATAAATATGAAAACACTCCTCCTTGTGTCCTGTCTTGGGCCAAGTCTGCAGGATGGCACCCTGTCTGGGCGGGGTCTGGACCAGCACACACCAGCTGACCCTTGTTTCTTACTGTTGAGGCTCTGACACTTTGCTTGGGGGGGTTAACTGGCACACCTGAATCTGGGGATCCCCAGAGGCAACACCAGCTCCTCGATGACACCTCAGGGGGCTGTACGCTGGAATATCTAAGATAAGACTCTCCAAATCAGCCTTTCACAGAGGGCAGGGAACACTAATCCTTCTTGATGCACTCTCATGGCATTGGCTACACCACCTGGGGCAAGGGGTGCTGAAAATGTGGCACATTTGAAGAAGCAAAGGATTCCTCTAGATTTTAGTGGTAGCAGCATTTATGAGGAAAACCAGATAAAACAAAGGAAATTATACTGATTTGTTGCCATTGAGCGCTTCAGCTCAAAGAAATGAGAAGCTGCAGTACTCACGGTATGACACATTCATTAAAGAGGAGATGCTGCTCACAGACAATCATGAAGGTCAGTGCTTCTGTTCTCAGCAGAGTGTTTGGGATCCAGCATGGATGAAAAAAAGGTGACAAAAGGGGCTTTGATACAGGCACATAAGCCTAAAAGGCAAGATCATATTTATTTAAAAAAAACCAAGGGATGCATTAACCCCGGACCTATATCTAGACAGTGCATGCTCCAAGAATGTGAGACATGAAATATCTATGTGCTTCTGAACTATTAGCACATTTTATTACGTTCCATGAGCCATTATCCCTATTTAAGACCAGGGATGGCAGACACATAAACCAGTCACACAAGGAAGTCTTGGAGTACAGCCTGTCTTGGTTTGAAAGACAGGCGTCTACTAAGGAAGGCAGGAGCCTCCCTTGAAATGGGAAATGCAACCCCTTTCCCTCCAAATTATTATAAATTTGAAATTGAGGGGCTTTCATGTAAAGATATGAGGAATAGGAATAACAGTTCTTTTACTAATATATATATATATAAAACAAAGCAGTGATACAGAAACACTGGTTTAACCTGACAGAGCCAGGGTACGACCTGACACCCTGCCAGGCAGGGTGGTGGTAACAGTCCAATTAGGTTGATAGCTGCAGTTCTCTTTGAAGTGGTTCTGTTGAAGCAGTGATCTTGTAGAAAAAAGTCTGGTCCTCCTCAGAAAAATCCAGTGGTGGTTGTGTAGCTCTTGTCCTCTAGGAACCCAGTAGGTAAGGCTACTTGTGCTGTTCCAAACCCCAGATTATATCCAGGTGGGAATGCTTGGCTCCTTCCCCCTGGGCGGAGCATCTCACAATGGGATGGTGAGGCAAGGCATTGATGGGCCCATTAACAGGAGATAGTCCAGGAGTGAGTTATCTGTGAGTCATTCGGCAAGGCAGTGTTGGGCCCATTAACAGAAGATAGTCCGGAGGGAGGAGGCAGGGAATATTGCTACACCTGGTTTTCAGCTCAGGAAGATGGTAACAGAATACACTGTAACCCAGGACGACAGCCATACCTCCATGCCCACAGACCTGTTTCCTGAACCACATTGCCTCCCCATTCAAGCCTCGCTCACTGCTTTGTACAGCCTCCAACACAGCACAAGACCACTTGGAATGGAAGTTTGGTCACAGCCAGCACACATTCAGAAAAAGTATTTCAACTGTTATGACTTCAGTACGACTGAGACAATTCTTCTAAGCAGACAGGGCTAACTCAGTTTTTTATTCTCCCTCCTGCCATCATGCTAAGGACAGAGTTTAGGGCACTTTGAATAGAAGGAACTATGAATTATTATACATGCATAAGTTTCAGTTACATTTAACTCTGACCTTCAGCTCAACTGCAACCAGTAAATCTGAATAAACTAGTCTTTTTAATAATTTCTTGGAAAGTTCAACTGTTCTGTACATGCAACCCTAACACTCGTCTGGGAATCTTAAATTATTGATCAGGACAAGAGCTCTCCCTTCATGCATACTCCATTTAATCCTTTCATTTACTGTGCTTTTTGCTTGCATGCAAAATGAATGACATTTCATCTCATTTCCAAGTAATTTCCATGATATTTCCAGTGTCAAGGTCTACCTCTCTCAGTAACAATTCCTGGCAGATGGGAATGTACACAAGCTCTCACTCCCTGAGCACAACCTGCTGCACACCCCTGTGTGGCAGAAAGTTCTGAAAGGGTTGTTATGTCCAGCAGGCAGAGAAACAGCCAGGAAGTACCCAGGGGTGTCTGGACAGTGAAGCAAAAAAATGAGACCACACGGCCTGTTGTCAGAGAGCAGTGCAGTGCTGGATAGGGACATGTCTGGATAGACATTGGAAGCCCATCCTGTGCTGCCTAGCCCCTGTCTCAGTGCCCCTGGGCCCAGAACCACCAGGCTTCAGCCACACACTCTGAGTTTCCTTCCTTATGGGTGACACTCATCAGCAATGCTACAACATTCCCCTACACATACATGAGGAGCAGCTGCCTTCAGAGAGCTTTGAACTGCATGCATAATTGAATTACGGCCATTTTCCTGCCCTCCCTACTATGCAGCCTGGCCAGACAGCTTACCTGCATCTCCAGAGAGCATTAGAGCCAACCAAGAGGCAGAGGTGCTGCTATTTTCCTAACGACTTGTATGCCATGACCCCAGCCAAGCTCTTCCAGGCTGCTTTCAAACCCTTCCTTCGCATTCACCCCTTCATAAGCCTAATCACTAATCATGAGTGATCTTGGATATGAGAAGGTGGGATAACCAAGCTGGAAGCAATTCCTGTCCAGATGAACTTATACCTCCCTTTGGACTGTGAACATATGCTTCATGTCTCAATTCACTTTGCTCCTCTGGTCTTTTAAAAGTCCTTACGAAGACTCCCTGGGAACAAGTCCTGCTGAGCTGTTCTTGCAGGCAGAGCTTGCACAGCAAGCACAAACCAAAGTAGATAGAGCACAATAATGGGACGCAACATAGAGCAGCCTGAGCATACCCACAGAGATATATATAGAGACCCACACAGAGAGCCACAGTGTCTCTTCTCCATTCTTAGTGCCCCAGAGAGAGGGCTCTGCTCCAGACACTGCTCTGCTTGCCAGAGCAATGCCACATAGGGTCTGTTTCACAGCCACATCTGCAGCGATGCCTGCTGTGCAATTCACACCCTCTGACCCATCCTGATCATGACACCAGCGATCACTCCCCTCTCTGGGTCTTTTCTTCCTTGCTCATCATCTCAACCCATCCTGGCTGGCTCCCACAGAAAGCTCCTCTTCATCAATATGCACAGCAGCACCTGTCTCATCTGCACAGGGAATCAGGAGTCTGAGGTTGGTCTCAGAGACCACATAGCCCAGTTAAATAGTTGATACTATCACAATCCTACCTGGAAAGAGACCTGGAGAGAAATTACCCTATATGTAACTGCAAATCACTAGAAAAGGATGAACAGAATCTTTAGAAAACAGCAAATGTCCCATAAAAGAACAACATGTAGGGCTTGCAACACCTGTGTTTGTACAGAGTGTTAGGGCTGGAAAAAGAGAGATAAAAGAGCAAAACTCCAGCGAAAAGCAAACTCAGTGTTCCTCCTGGCATGTGCAGGAATGTAAGTGAATGCCAAAAAATCTGATGGTACTACTTCAATATCCTTGGTACTGTGAGGATTGGTGTGGGGGCCAGTGGCCCAT
>VZTD01001524.1:26463-56449 GCA_013397725.1 Rhagologus leucostigma | reverse complement strand
AGGGCCAGAGATAATCACCCGATCCCTATTCCGGGGTGAGCTGCGATATATGCGAAAAGATTTCAGCCACCAGTCGTGTGAGCCCCTGGTGACCTAGCTGCTTCAGTGCTGGGATATCGCAGCCCACGCTGTGGAACTAGATGGAAGTGAAGCCAAGCAACTGGGATCCCTGTCCTGGGATGTGGGCATTGATAAGGGGACTGGGAAGAGGACAGGAACTCAACCTCTGGAGGCAACTCCTGCCAAGTGTGAGGGAAAAGTGTTCTCCCAAGGATGATCTAACAGTGCACCCAAGCAGGTGGAACATCATGGAGAAAGGTATCCAGTACCTGAGACAATTAGCTGTGCTGGAGGGAATCTATAGGGATTCAAATAATGAGCAATCCCCAGTAGATCCAGATGAGGTCCAGGATATCCACGTGGCAGAAGTTCGTACGTAGCACACCATCATCGTGCACCAGCTCATTGTCATTGATGCCAATGAAAGGAGAACAAACATTGTTCCAAGGTGACTACCCAACTCCAGCACTATGAAGATGTCTCAGTTTAGAGACAAATTCAGGAGAAAACGCTCTGGAATGAGTCGTCTCCTCTAAAAAGGGTTCCAATAATCCCTTTACGCCAATAGGAAATGAATATTAGTGGATGAAAGGGAAAAAGTAAAAACCAACCATTTACTGACAAAGAGAATGCCCACAAGGCACAAGAAAAAGGTGAATAAATGCTAGATATTAAACTGTCAGACCTTACCCTCCCACACACACACTGGAACAAAAATCCAGAATGCCAGGGGAAAAAAATAACCACCGGCTTACACCATGTGGTAGAAGATGGCACTGGCTTCTCTCTCAGGGGAAAAAAAGGAAAACAAACTGGAGATTCACGCAGCAGGTCAAGCCAACAGATGAGAACCTGGCGACTTCTCTGGTGTCGATGCTCTCTCCACAGCAGATGAAGTAGGTGGGCCAGAGCCTGCTGGCATGGCCTCTCTCCCCGGCTTGGCCTTCCCAAGGATTGGGGCCGAGACGGAGCGGCCCCTCTCTCCTGCTGATCCCGACTGACTCTTCTCCTGCAGGTCCCGTTTGATCTTCGACTAAACAAGCTGTCCAGTTCACCTCAAAAAACTGCCAAAGGATTGCTGCTGCAGCTTCTCCAAGGCCAGGGAAGGGAAAATCTTCTTGCCTGGGCTAACAAAACCAAGCTAGCCAAGCAAAACCCAGACCACACCGCACCCCCGGATGCCTGGGAAGTGAGGCTTTGAAAAAGCCCACCAAAGAGCCAAAGGCTTCCCCCCTCCCCCAGACCCACCTTAAAGATACAGCAACCATTTTTGGGCATAAAGCAGAGGATTTATGACTGTCATCATAAATCACCCCAAGACAGAAGATCATCTTTTTTTGTCCCTATTTACCTGTGCCTTGGCTATGGAAAGACTGTCCAAGACTGTGGACAGATTTGAAAGAGTCGAATAAATTAAAGAGGAAATGTCCCATGCCCCACCAGCATGGACCAGAGTCTCTGCTATGGGGAGCAAGTGCCCCCTGCTTGAGACAGAGGGGACACACCACCAGGTAACCTGTGGTTTTTCCTGCATGGCCACAGAGAGGACATGAGGAAGTGGGATGGAAAACCCACCTCTGCCCTGGCAGCACAGGTATGAGTTGAGAGGAAGAACAACCCCCACAAGAAACTCTTCAAGGATAAATGCCATTCCAGTCTCCAGTGGGGAAGTCCTCAGAGACAATAGGAGGGATGATGTTGCTTTGGTTCCTCTTGAAGAGACGTCCAGTTCACATTTACAAGAAGTGAGCATGGAGTACTATGGCCAGAACTAGAGGGGCCCTGCCTCCAGCCAGGTGGAGGAAAGGGACAATTGGATCTACTGGACTGTGTGGATCCATGGCACATCAGACCCACAAGCATATAAGGCTTTAGTTGACACTGCTGCACAGTGTACCCCCATTCCATCAATGGGGCATATGTAGGGGCAGAATCCAGCTCCGTTTCTGGGGAGACAGGAGGATTCCAACAGCTGACTGTACTGGAAGCTGAAGTGAGCCTGACTGGAAATGAATGGCAAAAACAGCCCATTGTGACTGGCCCAGAGACCCTGTGTATCCTTGGCATAGATTACCTCAGGAGAGGGTATTTCAAGGACCCAAAAGGGCATTGTTGGGCTTTTGGGAGAGCTGCTGTGGAGCCAGAGGAAATTAGACAGCTGAATACCCTGCCTGGTCTCTCAGAGGACCCTTCTGCAGTAGGACTGCTGAGGGTGGAAGAACAACAGGTAGCGATCGCTACCACAACAGTGTCCCGACAGCAACACGGCACCAACCGGGACTGGGGGACCCCATCCATGGGATGAATCGAGAACTGGAGAGCCAGGGAGTGCTCAGCAGGACTTGCTCACCTTTCAATAGTCCTGTATGGCCTCTATGTCATTAACAGCACAAGTGTCCTTTACTGCTTTCCAAACACCTCTCAGAAGATGCTGTACTAGAATCTGCCTCTTGTCATTATTTATAAACTGCAAAAAAGATCACCAAGAATTAGAGGATTAGCATGAGTCTTATTCTGTAATAAGAATATATATTGTCATGATAACGTACAGAGTGAAGCATACAAATCCCTTTTTATCTAAAATGAGAAGACAGCCTGGAATAAATCCCAGCAAATTACGTCTTTCATATTCACACAGATGAACTTGCTGCTGCTGCTTCTAAATTTCTATTCAGTTGAACTGCTTCTTTGCAAACTTCTTTGTTACTTCCAGACTGCATTTGACTGCCTTGAATGGCATTTGGCCATGGTTTCCTACATGTGGGGAGACCAGCTGCCCACATGCTTCTGGAATGAATCTTTTCCACAGGACAAACAGTTTTGCAACACTTTACCATGCTAACAATTAATTAAGCAGTTTCTTTATAAATAAAAAGGTAGGACTTATGGTCTTCCTTAAAGACCATTGTCTGTTCTGAACTTTCAAATGATCCACAGTAGTATTCCCAGAAACTTGTGCTCTGTGTGTGATGCAGAACAAATAGAAGTCACATTCATCCCAGTATTACCACTCTTGTGATCTCAGCAGACCTAGAAGACCAAATGTCTGGAGGAGACACTTCCGGTGTGGACCTGCAAGCACAGCTAACCACTCCACCTTCCTGCTCTTTTCTCCCATGGAGGCTGGAGTACTGATTGCAAACTGAAATGGTGCTGTTGCTGCATCCCCCAAGCACTTTCCTGCTCTGTGCAAGCTTGCCTATTTCTTCCATACACGGTGTAAGCCTTGCAGTTTCAAAGATCTAATCTAATCATAGATTGGTCTACATTTGTGGCATTGCTGGAAAAAGGCATATGTTGTCAGGCAGTCAAAGTCAGCAACAGTACTTAAGTGGAAATGTGCTTAAACATTGAGGAGGCAGAAAGCCAAAATAATCCATCCAAGGTTTGGCTGTTAGGAAACTGAAAATACTGTCTTCCTACATACAGGGTTTCCACATAGAAATACATTAGAGAAATACTGTTTGCCTGATGTCTCAAAATTATTAAAGGGCAGTTCTTTTCCTTTCTTGGCTTTGGTGTGATAATAGAAGATGCTGTTGGCATTCAGCTTATCGAAGACTGATTTAAGAGGAAAGAGAAATTATTGAAATAACTTGAATGGAAGAGGCATGTGTAGTGTAATGTGAGAGAGAGAGATGACATTGACTTTTTTCTATCACACAAGGTTTGCAATTCCAATTTTTCATGTTTAGATTTCCTCTGGGAAAAGAACGCAGCATTGGCTTGAACAAAGTGAATGTATACTGTAAGAACTGGTCTTCTCTGTGCTGGTGAAAGACTTTGCTTTTAAATTCAGGTGGCTCTGTGGTCCTGACCTTTTACAGAACTGCACTGAGTGGGGGATTGGGCTTTGAGATGGTATATGGAATAGGAGGTTTTGACATGAGTTCTGAGCCAGCAATTAGGGGATTTCATGTGTACATATCCCTTAAATATCAGCATATTTAGATGTGTGCTCAGAAACTGGCGTCTGTCACAATCATACTTCTGCTGGGGTTAGTGTGTGCACACAGACACATATTACCGTTCTAGTGAAAAATTCTTTCATAAATGCCATCGCAGATCAGGAAGGGTTAGGTTTTTAATATTAATGTTTCCTCCTTTAGGACCTCTAGTTTCACCCTAGTCAGCGTGCGACTCAGTCAGGAAGTAGTAGCAAAGAGTTTTATTTCAGTTACTTCTCTAGAGAATTCATCCACTGTAACAAATACTTCTGCCTCCTGGGACCCACCTGAAGCAGCATCCTAGAAGTCCTTTTTGCCCAGCTTGTATTACCCCTTGCACTGGTAGCAGCCTTGTGCCTTTTAGAAGTGACAGTAAAAAATTGAGCTGCTGCTATTTTCTGCTTCTTTTGGCACTACTTCTGGAGAGAGTTGAGTTGGTAAATGTGGCTGTCACAGCACCTACTACCAATGACACAAAATAATTAAGTTGTGGTTTCTATTGTGGTAGAGTCACGTCTGTATTTTATACAGTGATATGTTTGTGCTAGAAAGGAGTGTTATGCTTGCTTGTTGTGATGGATGCTTCCAGGAAAACAGGACAGGTCTCTAAAAGCAGGTTGTCTAATACTTTCCATGTACATGAAATGCTACTGGTTACATGGCAGACTAATTGAACTGTGTGTTGTTTCCTCTCAGCTTTCTGATGAGGTGATGAGGAGGGCAGCATCCATCTCATTTTTCTCCCTGTTGCTTTTGGAGGGGATAGCTTCTATGTTTGTTCTTTTCAGCCAGTCAAAAGAACGCTGAAGCCAGGTTTTCATATGATTCTTTAATCAAGCGAATGCTTTCGTTTTTTGATGTCTTGAGCCACCAGTATGGGGTTCCAGACTTTCAGAAGTCTTGAAAATTTTGGACACAGATGCTGAGAAGCCCTGGTAGTCTCTGGTTCTTGAATCCTGCTGAGCTGTGCTTCATGCAGAAATTACACTGTGAACATGCTGTGAATTTTGGGTTGCCTTGAGAACAATCTCTCTTTTTCCAGTATTTAAAATATTTTCTGTAGGCTGTCTCAGACGAATTGGAGAGTATTGTAGTGTAACTGTGAAATCCTGCTCTTTGGTTCTTAGAGACACATGGTCCTCCTGTTGCACCCAATTTAGAGGGAAAAATTTCTCCTGGGCTTGGGCAGCAAACACAGTCCATGTGCTCTGGCATTCTCCTGGAGGGGCCAGGAGCCCTGTGGGTGTTGGGGATGCTGCCCACTCTGCTGATGCTCTGCTGAAGGTGAACGTGAGTTTGCAAAATGTCGTGTTAACCTTCCTGCCATTGCTCGGGACCAGCTGGATAGAAGCTGGGTTTTTTTCAGTAGATGTTGCTGTACATATGTTGGTGTGTCAGAGAAAAAAACCTTTTCAGCTATTTGTGGTGTTAAGCCTTAAGGCTGAAGCTTTTTTTGTTTTTGTCTGCAGTGAAAGAATCCCATGTCACATTTGATTTGTATCTCCTGTTAGAGGTGACATTGTGCTAAATGCTGAACAAGCTGGGGATGCTGTGCTGCATGTGACCTGTGATGTCAGAAGATGAGCATGGAGCAGAACAGAGGCCACAGGGGATGGACAGGGGGAAGCTCAGCCTTGTGTCCATTGGCTTGATGGCTGCTACCACTCTTCTTCACCAGGAGCACCCCAGGAAGGGGAGAGGACCAGCACAGGAAACTGGGATTCTGTCTGCTGGTGGCAAAAGCCTCTGAAGCAGCAAGAAGAGATAGTGAGGCTTGGCTGAGAGATTAGATGTCAAACCTTGATAAGGCAAGAAATTTCAGTGGGCAAAAAGGGAAGACAGGTGCATGCATGAACCATGGAAATGCTTTTGGAGGGTGCTGGAGTGAGCAGTCAGTGAGCAAAGTTTTTTCCTCTGTGTCAGTGCAACACGGCCGGTCCTGGATGTGATAGGAAGCCTTAAGGGATATGGTAAGAGAAGTAACTAAGAACTAAGTAATAAAAATAATAAGAGTTTTACCAGCTCCATTGTGCATAGGCAGGCAGCAGGGAATGTGGGTCACACAGTATGAGTTAGCCAGAAATAAAATCCAGGTCTGTTAATGCCTCAGGCCTCTCCATAAACACCCAACTGTGACTCCTTCCTTCAGCACAGCTTGGATGGGAAAGGACCTCCATTTTAGGTGGAAGACGAGGCTCTGCTCAGTCCAGCTGCTAATCATGTTCTCCTGCTGTTTGCCTTTGCCAGGTGCAAGTTCTTCAGCCTCACAGAAACCCCTGAGGACTACACTATCATTGTGGATGAAGAGGGCTTCCTAGGTAAGTGTCAGCACGTGCCACTTTGGTATCCAGCCTGAGGGTGGACGAGGAAAACGTCATCTCGCTGAGATTGTAAACCAAAATGTTTGTAAAACAGTCAGTGCTGGTAGTACAGCTCTGAAAGGTGCTTTGATCACTTAAGCACACTGTCTTTGCTGCCATGCTGTACAAGGCAGTTCAGATATGGAATATGAATATATTTGAATGCTGGGAGAGGATCACACACAAGTCTTAAAGTATAGTTCAAGCATGTTTGAAAAAGCAAAACCATCTGCATACGATTGCATTAAAATGAGCTGGCCCGTGTCCCCAAGTCTCCACAAGCGTACCACATCTTGCATTTCCAGCTTCTGTCAACCTCTGTCTTTGAAAGGAGCACTTGAAGATGAATAGTTTGCATCATCCCTACAGCCAACACAATGCTGTGGAGTTGTGAATAGGCTCCTTTGGCTCATCACCGAAAGCTGTGATTAATCCCCCTTTCTTACACCCAGCTCTCCCTATACTAAGTGCGCCATCTTTGCCTTTGGGGTGGCTGAAAGGGTCAAAGGTGGAGTTGGCTGTGTGTCATAGAAGGTGGTTGGCATGTGCTTGAGAGCTGCAGATTCTTGGCATTGTGCAAGTGCTGATGTAGAGAATGGTTTGGCTCTGTAGATGGAAATAGTTTGCAATAACCTTTATCATGTGTGGAGGTTTTGTTTGTAACAGTGTTATTGAGGTGGTGGAATGAGGAAGTGTTGGGCAGCTATTATTATTTTTGTTCAGTCGTTCTTTCTGTGTTTGGAATTAAAAGTCTACACATTTTGAGGTCAGAGAAAATTCATTAAAATATGAAAAAAGAGGATTTCATTCCTGAATAGGAATTAACTCTTGAGAATCTTCTTGTCACACTGTAATATTCAATGGTTTTGTAATATCCAAATCACAAGGAGAAAATTTGAAACTACACTATCTTTATTTAGTACAGAGTTTTATGATCAGTAGTCTTGCTGAAGTAGGCCCTTTTCTGCTTCAGGAATACTCACAAACATGTAATAGAACAAGCTACATTTTAGACCAGTACAGTGGTACCTGAAGATTTTAGTAAATTAATCACTAGGCTGAGAATGCTAAATGGATCTTTACAGCTATATCTGTTTATAATTTGGGAGTTTTGGGGTTTGATTGAAAGTCTATGCCATGTACTCTTGCTCCTAGAAGAGGAGGTGACAGAGGGTTCTGCTGCCAGTGTCCCTTGTATTTTTTTAAGGGGCATATGTGCAAGAATTTTACTACTATTGATAGTATCAGCTGTTTTGTTATCAGTGGCAACTGAGGAAAATAAATTCTAATTTGGTTTTGCCATAATAGTAGGATGCAGAGCCTCCTTCTAAGAGCTTCATACTAAGCAAAGGCTCACTAAAGGAGGAGAAAGTTTCTGGTTTATTTTCCAAGGGGCACAGCACGTGGCAGAGCAAGAAACCCAGAGATTCTCATTCTTAGGAGGGAGTCTGTGTCACTGAACCTGCAGGTGCCAGGGGCACCAGCCGCTCAGGTGCCCCTGAGCATGCCTGAGGCATGCTCATCTCCAGCATCATGTCTGTCTGACATCCATGGCACTCATTTCTCTGCCCAGTTGGCATGACAGATTTTTCAATTCAGTCACTGGTAACAAGCTGAATTGCAGCCACCCCTGTACAGTCTCCAGCAGCCACACTTCTGTTTATCTCTCTAGAAATTACACTAGCTTGAAACAAAGGTGAGTTCAAGCAGTGGTCTTGCTCATCCGTACTGAGGGACTGTTGCACTGTGCAGCATTGGTTGTGCTGAGAGCAAATCCCAGGTCTGGCACGACCACTGTCCTCAAGAAGCTGCATGTCCCACTGGTGCCCAGGTTATCTCTGTGAACCAGGCAGTGCTGCTGCAATTCAAAGCAGCAGTCCTCGCTGTTTGGATCTTCGATTACCTTGGCTCTTTCTGGCACTTGAACTTAGTGCTGATAGTCACAGTGCCCATGTACCTTCCATTGGGCCATGGTTTTGGGTTATAACATCCCTGGTCTTTTCAAATACACCGTGTGCAGTTGGGGTGCTAAAGCAGGGCTTTGCAGGAGAAAAGATCAACTTCCAGGCAGTGCATGGGAAGGAGGGAATATGCTAAGGCCATCCTCTGCTACAGCATGGTGTAGAAGGCAGGTGCAAAACCTAGCCTGGGTAGTAGTGTCACAGAGCTGCTGGCTTCATCACCTTTTCTGTGCTTTCCTTTGTAAGTGATGATCTGCTGGCGAGATCTGAATACATCACATCCTGCTAACTCTCCTACCACAGCCTCCATATCCTTTGGGTTTGTATCCAGCCCATGTTCTTTCTGAATTGTTACCACCACATCCAAAGCTTCATCTCAGGGTTAGCCCTGTGTGCAGTTCCATCTCTGTTCTTCAATTCAGTATGGTGTAAGTTTTTCATAGTCTGGAGAAGTCCAGGATCTAATACATAGGATGCTCTGTAACAGTGAAAGGGCTCTGCTTCATTCCCTGCTTTCCCTCACAGTCTAGCTAGAAATGTCTCAGCAAGAGAAAGTTCACTTTTCCATTGTATAGCCTGTAATCAGCACATGGGCTTGAACAGAATCAAAATCTCTGAGTTCCAGCATCCCACCTTCTTGCAAAACAGCACCAACCATGTCTGCCTCAAGTGCATCAGCTGCTTCTTGTCCTGAGTAGTGAAGTGCCAAATTCAGCTCAAGAATTACAGGGTAAATCTTCACCTTTGATGAGCAGTTCAGATAGCAAGTCCAACAGCAAATGACTTTCTTTTTCTTTCCAGGTAACTTTTTTTCTTGCAGAGTTTAACAAATTTGATGTAAGTCTCTGAAGGACAGGTTTTTCTGTGTGGAAGATGAGAACCTTTCTTTCTCAGGCACCTGTATGAATTTTTGCTGCAGCAGCAATGAGAAGGTTGTCCTGCTAGCTGGCATCTTCCGTGTTACCAGGCCCTTTCTCCTGCACATCACAAATACCGCTGATGGGAAAAGAGCAGGCTGAAGAAATACTGGCACTTTCATCAATCCTTGAAGTTAACACTTAAAACATACTGACAATGCAGTAATCACTCTTAACTGTTTTGTAAAAAAATAATCCCTAGGCTTGTTTCCCTGAGAGCAGTGAGTCAGACTGGTAAAGAAGTTGTTATTTCTTGTCCCTAGAAAATGTCCACAGTGCAAAACTGTAACCTGCTTAAGCATTCATTATGCTGAAGGGGAACGGCTACAGCCTAATTCTTTGCTTTAATTCCCTGGTGGTGAGGTGGGGATTATATTTGCACAGAACCTTGTTTGTTCCAGTGCCCATTTCTTGGGCTTTGGCCTGCCAATGAGGAAGAATTTTATTCAGCAGATAACACAGGGAACTGTGCACAGAAAGCTCCTTTCCAAGCTGATACTGAGATGACCTAGCAGAAAGTTTGGCCATGGGCCCTCCTGCATGAAGACAAATGTCTCAGCTAGTGGGGTGCTTGGATAGCCGTGTGCAGTCCTGCCATTTATCCCCTGTTGCACAGCCACTACATGCCAGAAAGGGTGGAGCGGCTGCTGTTCCCTGAAATATAGGAACATTTGTTTGGCTGGTTTGCTTTTTTTCCCAAAGTTTGGCTGAAAGCAGGAGCTGTTTGTGCATTTGCAAATACACCACAGTCCCTGTGTTCTCTGCATAGTCTGTTCCTTTTTCAGAGAGCAGCAAGGACAGACTCACTGTCTGTGGGCAGCTGAATGAACAGAGCTTTTAGCGTGTGATCTTGCTGGTCCCAGTAGTTTCTGTTCATCAAAGGTTTTAGCTTTCACACACTGAAAGGAAACACATGCCATCACACCTGGAGATAGCCATCATCTTGGAAACCCTGTTTATATGCACTGGGAACATCTGAATAAATGGGGCCTGGTACAGTCTGTCACCGAGGTGAGGGTGTCCTGAAGATGGATTATTGTAAAGCGACATGTTGCTAACATTATCAAGGTGAGGTTACTGGCTTCCTGGCCTTGGCACTTGGTTGATGTCCCTTGCATCCAGTCTTTCATGTAGGCAATGAACTTTGAAGGTATTAAAGTAGGGAAAAAGAAATCAAGTGCTAGGGTGTCGAGGTTTGACACCGGCTAAGCACCAGGCACCCACAAAAAAACTATTCACTCATTTTCCTCTGCTATAGCTAAGCAGAGGAGGGGAAATGAAAACGAAAAATATTATGAGTTAAGGATTAGGGGAAAAACATTTTAAGGGCAAAACAGGCTCAAAACTTAAACAGTATAAAGAAAATTTATTATTAACAGAATTAAAAGTAAAAAGGGTAATGAGAACTAAAATAAACCTTTAGAACACTTATTTTCTTCCCAGCCTCTCCCTCTTTCCACCGACTGCCCAGGGAGACAAAACATGGTTTTGGTCAGTCTTTCAGTTCTTAAAAATCTTTCTTCAGTATGCTTAAGGAAAAGAGTTTCTTCTGCTGTGCCGTGGGGTCCTTCCCACGGGAGACAGTTCTCTATGAATTTGTCCTGGGTTACAGTGTATTCTATTACCATCCTCATGAGCTGTTGAAACCAGGTGTAGCAATGTTCCCTGCCTCCTCCCTCCGGACTATCTTCTGTTAATGGGTCCATCAATGCCTTGCCACATGACTCACAGATAACTCGCTGCTGGACTATCCTGTTAATGGGCCCATCAGTGCCTTGCCCTGTGACTCACCATCCCATTGTGAGATGCTCCACCCAGGGGAAGGAGCCAAGCATTCCCACCTGGATATAGTCTGGGGTTTGGAACAGCACAAGCAGCCTTTTTCTACTGGATTCCCAGAGGATAAGAGCTACACAACCACCACTGGATTTTTTCGAGGAGGACCAGACCTTTTTCTACAAGATCACCACTTCAGCAGAACCACTTCAAAAAGAACTGCAGCTATCACCTAATTGGACTGCTACCACCACCCTGCCCGGCGGGGTGTCAGGTCGTACCCTGGCTCTGTCAGGTGTTAAACCAGTGTTTTTGTATTATTGCTTTGTTATATATATATATTAGTAAAAGAACTGTTATTTCTATTCCTCATATCTTTGCCTGAAAGCCCCTCAATTTCAAATTTATAATAATTCGGAGGGAAGGGGGTTGCATTTTCCATTCCAAGGGAGGCTCCTGCCTTCCTTAGAAGACACCTGTCTTTCAAACCAAGACAGAATTTCTCTAGCGTGGTTCTAATTTTCACGAACAGCAGCCTGCCCGACCTGCTGTAACGTGAGTCCCTCTCACGGGCCAAGCAGTCTTCCCAAAACTGCCTAGCGTGGGTTATTTTAGTTCATGGGGTTTAGTCTTTTAAGGATAAGTTGTTCTAGTTTGGAAACAAGGGTTCTCTTTCTCTGTCTCTGGAAGCAAGGGTCTTCTCTCTCTGTTTGAGTTTCTCACTAGATTACAGCTTTTTAGCATCCACTTGCTCCAGTATGAGCACTCTTTCTCACGGGCTGCAAGTGGATCTCCACATCCCCCCATGCACTTCATGAATTACAGGAAAATAATTTGTTGTATTATAGTCCTTACCACAGCTTGCAGAGAGATCACGACTCTGATGCTTGGAGCACCTCTTTCCTCTCCTTCTTTTCACTGACCTTGGTGCCACTATGTTGGTTCTCCTTAAATGTCCTCACTCTTTTTCCTTTTCTCTGACTCAGAAGAAAATTGTTGTCTGTAACGTGTTATTGTCCTCAAGTTCTATTAATTGAATAGTTTTTACAGAGCTTTGCTGCGCTGAAAAGGTTGATCTCGTCTGTGCTCCATGTCGGGGAATTGTTCTAATGTAATACGTTGAAACTGAGTTGATTCACAAGTTCCCAAGCCAATTACGCTTTTGCGATTTTGCATATTTAAATGGCGTGGCGGCATGGGAAATTCCTCTTCTTTGTCCCAACTTTGCGCGGAGGGGTGGCCGGGCTGGGCCAGGCCAGGCCCCCTTCCCTGGTGAGGGCAAAAAGCTGCCGGGAAAAGCCGTCCTGGCTCCGGAGGGCATCTGGGATCAGCCTTAAACAATAGGCAGCCGAGACCGTGCGGCGCGGCTTCTGGAGACCGGCAGGCTTCCTTTCCCCTCCACATGGCCCTGCGCAGACCCGGCAGGAGCCAGCAGAGCTTTCTGCAGCCAACCCAGCTTATATCAAACTGAAGAAGACACAATGCAGCCAGCAGCATAAAAGGAGAGAGGCTTTTTCCATCATAAAGCCCGAAGAAAATCAACTCTTCAACATGGTGGCTCCCAGGTCAGAGAGAAAGGGAAAGTAGNGCCGGGCTGGGCCAGGCCAGGCCCCCTTCCCTGGTGAGGGCAAAAAGCTGCCGGGAAAAGCCGTCCTGGCTCCGGAGGGCATCTGGGATCAGCCTTAAACAATAGGCAGCCGAGACCGTGCGGCGCGGCTTCTGGAGACCGGCAGGCTTCCTTTCCCCTCCACATGGCCCTGCGCAGACCCGGCAGGAGCCAGCAGAGCTTTCTGCAGCCAACCCAGCTTATATCAAACTGAAGAAGACACAATGCAGCCAGCAGCATAAAAGGAGAGAGGCTTTTTCCATCATAAAGCCCGAAGAAAATCAACTCTTCAACATGGTGGCTCCCAGGTCAGAGAGAAAGGGAAAGTAGGTCATGTGAGACGAAGCTGAAAATGGCAGCAGGAGAAAAGGGAGGAGGTGCTTTGGCGCGTAACTTAAAAGTGCTTCTTGCAAGCTGGGATAAAAACTGTAATATCACATAGTATTTGTGTCTCTTTAATCCACTTATTGAGGAACACGGGGAGATGAAAAATCCACGCCTGTGAAAATGAGAAGCGCCTATGCCAGGCTCTATAGAAGCAGTGAAAGGCTTTTAGAGATTTTGAAGCAGAGAGCCTTTGTCTTCAGGCTAGAATAGTTCGTCTTTAAAAAGACTAATAACCCCATGTGATGGCCCATGACTGGCAGTGTGAAGGGACTGTGAGATTTCATGGGAGAGATATTTTTCTTTCCCCTCACTCCAGCAAACTGTTTTTTAACTGGGCGGATTGCTGAGTTGTGAAGGATTCCGTGGCATAGCAGAAGAAACCTTTTTCCTTAAGCATAAGAAAGAGACTTTTTAAGAACTGTAACACTGACCAAAATGCCATGTTTTGTTTTTTCCCATGTGCGGTTTCGGTGAAAGGGGGGTGGGGCTGGAAGAGAGGGGGGTTTTTGCTTTAATTTCTTATTAATTTCTTATTATTCCTTTTTACTTTCAATTCTGTTAGTAATAAACTTCATTATATTCTTAAAAGTTTTGAACCTGCTTTGCATTTCTTCTAATCTGTATCTCACAGAAGATAAGAGATGCGAACAAAACCACTACACTTAATTGGTGTTTCCGCCCGGTTTCAACCGAACCCTCTACAGTTCTATTAATTGAAAAGTTCTTAGAGAGCTTCACTACACTGAAAAGGTTGATCTCGTCTGTGCTCCATGTTGGGGAACTGTTCGCCATGTTTTGGTCACTGGCCATGTGGTCCCTGCTGGCACCGCACAGGCCTCACCAGCCGCTGGTTCCACTCAGTGCCTCTCTTCATGCGGGGCGCTGAAAAGGAAAAGTTGCTGCTGCCTCTGCCCTTCTGTCTGCAGCACAGATGGTTAAAAGCGGCTAAGCAAGTAAAGTTCATTGTGAGCCATGCTGAGATGGCAGTGGCCGTGCCACCCCGGCCGCATGGGTGCTCCCAGCGCTGGTCTGGGCCACATGGTCTCGGCTGCATAGCTGCTCACGGCACCGGGATGGCTCCCTCGGTAGCGCGGCCGCCACGCCGGAAAAGGTCTCAGTGGCCATGCCAGGAAGGGGCCTGGCAGCCCCCTCGCCAGCCCTTGGAGAGGAAGATAACTTCCTGCACTTTCTCCTTTCTTAAATATGTCATTCTTCTCTAATTGGGCTAGCAATCTGCCCATTGTCAGAGCCTTCAGCGATTGGCTCTGCGCTGGACATAGTAGAAGTTTCCAGCAGCTTTTCCTGCCCACTAAAAACCAGGCTGTGTTAAACCAACACATGGGGTCAAGGGAGGAGTGAATCACTGTGATTTTCAAATCTGCAAACATGCATATTCTAGGTTCAGGGAAATTTGGGATGAGGGACACACATCACCTTCATGTGCTCTGGTCTTCTTTCTCCTAGAACTGGCAAGCCCATTTCATGTAGATTATTGCAGTCGGCAGACCTTAGGTCCTGACTGACCTCTTCTGGATCAGAACCAGAGAGGAAAAACCATTTCATTTCAGCACTGAAGCAGTAGTGAGAAACATCCTTCTGAGGTGCAGATCTATGCAGATCTACTGTGTGAACACAGAGCAAGACTCTTGGTCTCCTCACACTGAGGTTTATCTACAAGATGGACATGACAGTCCTTCCTTACACCTTCTTTGGCTGCCTAATACGGCTAGTAATTTCTCTAAGGCCAGAAATCCATTCATTGACACATTTTCTAGAAGGAGGACGTTCTTAGTCTCAGCTCATACTTCACAGTAAATTGCCCAGTACATTAAGAATAATGGAACTATTTTTAAAATCTCAGCTAGTTAGAGTGGCAGAAAAAATTTCATTCTAATAAGAAAAGGATAAAACTAAAAAAGCCGTCTTGCTGGCAGTGCTTTGTTTTGATAACCGTCATCCTCAGACAACCCTGTCTGACCTTGGATTCAGGACCATCATATACTTAGTCCCACACTGAGTTCCTATTTCAGTAACATCAAAATGGTAAATTGCTTTCAGTGTCCTCTTTTCCTGCATGTAAACTTTTCCTGTATATATATGTAAAGTGTCCTCTTTCTTTTCCTGAGAAAACAGCTTATAAATAAGTCCAAGCACAGAACCCATCTAGCTAGGAGCAATCTTTAATATCTTTAAAGATACAGAGGGAAGCAAGCTAATAGTTGCATCTGGTTTTCTGAATATTCCTTCTATAACTATTTTTTCTTTAATTTTTAATTGCCCAGTGACTAGGCCTTTGTATCTGAGGCACGGTGGCATAATTTGCTTGCTGACGTTTGTAGTGCTAGATTCCTCCCCCAGACAGCCAGGAGCACCTGTGGTTGCTAGGCAGAACATGTTTTTCTCTACTAAACACGTGTACAATCACTCTCTTCTGATCTCTGTATTGGCTAGACTATGCTTTGTCTGGCGTTTTCAGGTTTTTAAGTAATGTGGTATTAATGACCTAAATTCAGATTAAAATGTGGGGATTTGACTATTGTCTAATTAGAAATATGTGCTTGGTTGGGGAGGCTTTTCCTGCAAAGCATCTCTGCTGATATAGATCAATAAACATTTTGGGGGTCTGTTTACATGGGATTTCTGCTCTCTCCCAAGAGGCAGTAGGGTTTGGTGGTTAAAGCTTTTGGGGGAAGGAAGGGAAATGAGAAATATATAATATTCCAAGGTCTGCTTTGCGTCACCTGGGGAAAGGAGCACTTTATCTTCTTCTTAGAGCTTGTATGTGAGTGGGTTTGCGAATTTTGACAGTATATATTATTCCTTATGTTTGTAACCTGCCACATAAAGTCTTTTGGTTCAGTTTCTCTGCTCACTTCTATTTAAAGACGTACTGCATAAATAATACATAATTTTCACTGTTTCCTCCAGCAGATGGGTGTGTATTGATATCTATTTTTGTTTCACAGCCTGTGGCGAGAAAGCCAAGACTTCTCTTCCTGAACCACTTGACTGGGCATGATTTCCTCCTTTAAATTTATTACATGTTGGCTGCTTCCTAGCACTTTCCAAGGTCCAAGATAAATGAGCAGACAGATAGCAGGGCTCATTCTTATCAACCCCTCTCATAAATGCAGGACCTACAAAGCTTTTCTGACTGAAACAATGAAACAATTCATTGAAATTTTAGGTTGCTCTCTAAGATCAGGATGCAGTTCAACAGAAAAGTAGCAGCCCTCCTTATTTTTTTTCACTAGGGAGCATTTGACCATCCACTTGTTCTTCCACTGGTGCATTTCTGTTTTTTTCCGAAGGGTGGGCTTAAGGGGAAAGGGTGGCTTGCCTTGTTTGTACTGGAGCTGGCTATAGTCTGCCAGCTGTGAGGAGACGCCAGGGTGCTAGATGTACGAGGAAGGGCCATGGCTGAACACACACTCTAAGACCTTTTGAAGCATTTATATATTGTAAGTGCAGGTAAGACTGTGATTTGTCATCTTTCCCTACTTTTTAAGTGAATTTTATATGGAGCACCCTGTGAGAGATGGGTGAGTGCTGTTGCCCCCTGTCACAGGCTGAGAAGTGAAGCATAAGGAAAGCTGAGGAACCAGTGATACAAGCAGCAAAATTACTCCCTTTTCCCATGGATGAAAACATTCAACCATCAGTTCCCAATCTTTGCTAGCTGTGAATCTACTTTAAGCCATACTTTTCTTAAGCTCATGATATGAACAAGGAAGTGGATTTCCTCCACCTTGCCGTCTCATAAATGCTATGGCCTCAAGCTAGAAATGGAATCTTCAGTAACCCATGAAAAAAAAACAGTCTGTCATCATCTGCAAACAGAGAAAACATCTCTTTTGTGGTAATTGTTGCAAAATGCCAGTGCACAGCACTCCCCAGGGTCGGTCTCTGAGCAGGTTTGCCAGATGTTCTCATGAGTGCAGGAGATGACTCAGGTTTCTCAAGGATCAGCAGTCATTCATCAAGGTGAGAAAATTTCTGTTCTTGACAGGCTTGGAGGATTCTCCTGATAAAGTGAGATAGGAAAGCCAAACAAACTTAAATCCTGTCTGTACCCAGACAGAGACTCTCAGGCAGAGCTTGCATGTTTTGTGCCCAAAAACTTCATCAACTTTATTTTCTCCTGGTGCCAATGATCAGTCTTTTCCAGCTTTCCAGGTACAATGTCTCCAGAACTAATGATGGATCAAGGGTAACTCATAAGTTCAGTGCAATGTGTCTAGTTGTTTGGTTTTCATTAGAATCCGTTGAAATCTTTCTGACTCTAGAAATCCAGACTGGTGCGTGTGCATGACTCCAAACTAACAGTTCTCTTTTGACAATTTGCTTGATGCTTTGATCTAATTCTTGTGCGGTTAAAACAAAGGGGGGATGATTTTTCTTTGCATGCAGTATTAAGCTGATGGTGACACACTGGCCAACCATCATCTTCTTCAGGCTTTTGGCCTGACAGTCACAGTCATCTTGGGTTTGTGGAAGGGCTTCTCCATGGGCAAGTAAGCCTTTCTCAAGTGAGCAGCTTTGCTATTGCAATCGCAGGATGAAGACACAGGGAACCAGAGCACCATGGTGACGTTCATAGGTCTGCTGCAGGCTTTTCTCTTTGACCTTGGACAAGTCTCTCATTGTGTCTCAGTTTCCTCATCTGAGAAACAGGGATAATCCAATTAAATCACCTCATAACAGGCCTTGTAAAGATTAATTAGTAAACGTGGAAATGCTTTGATAATGTAACAGGTAAGGGCCATTATAAATAATAATAATTGAGGTAGCTTCTGTCCCTCAGGATTCCCTTTTACAATGGGTGCACTTTCAGCTTACAGAAAAATCAGGTCTGTAGTGGAACAGATTGGAGATTATGGTGGGAAAAAATACCCTTTATGGGAAAAGTTACGTAATCTTTTAAAAATCTCATATCTTAGCATTTAATCTTGCACAGGATTAAGATTCACAACATCAAGGTAACAGTCATACAGTTAGGAATTTAGTGGCTCCTTTTTCAAGTCTTGTTTGAAATGTCATTATTTGCTCTACTCTGTCAGTTCAGTGAAATCTTGTCTGAAATACTGTCTTTTCAAAAAAAAAAAACTTTTTTTGCTATTTTGTTTGAAAATGCAGAAGGAATTGTAACTCTAGTCCAACTGCATTGGTTTTTCTTTTGATATTCTTTGATTTCTGTTTGGCTTTTCAGTGGAATGCGCTACCTGTGTCCCCTTGCTGGCAGTAACCAGAGCCAGCAACATTGCCTTCAACTGTCTGGGCTAGGTCCTCTCCACCCCCGGCTTGCAGAGTCTGTGAGCTAAGCCTTTGCCAGGAGTTTTTGAAACACAGGGAAAGTTTTGTCAGGAAATGGGAATTCTGCTGATTTCCGCAGTTCCTGTTACTGGACTATCAGAGACAAAATCCTCAGTTCTTTTGGGCTGTGCCTCCCATTTGCTCATGAAGCAGGGTGAGGAGAGGCTGGCCATGGCAGTGCTTTCCCGGCTGGGAGCAAAAAGCCATGGTTGACAGATTGGGAAGGACCTAGCTCTTGATCATAGCACGGAGAGGGCATCAGGGTCTCTGCACTCAAGAAGCAATCCTGAGCAGGACAGATGCACCCACAGCCATGCTCTGAACACATCTTGAGCCAAACTTTTAATCTTCATTGCTTGTCAATAAAGAAAAAAGCCAATTTCTGCTCCCTTCTTCATTCTCATGAGCAAATGTCAGCTTTTGGAGATTGGATCTGGTTTTAATTTTCCAGGTTTGCTCAGTATTAGTGGTGTGCTATCCTGTGAAGAGGAAGAAAAAGAGCAGCCTGATTTCCTGAGAACTGACCAGAGCCTAACCTGGATTTGTCTTCCCAACCCAGCTCTCCAGTGAGAGCGGACATAATGATTATTTTTGGAACCTACCATACCATGTTCCACATTTTTAGCCAAACATAATAAGGATGTTTTGTTTTTGGAGTGTATTCAAACTTCCTCTCTTATGAGACCTCTGTGAGGTAAGAATTATTTTCTCCCACATACGAGGAAACTGGTAAAAAGGAGACCAAATTACTTGTTCCAGGTCACATACATCCTTTGTGGGACAAATCAGATTTTGCCTTAACTGGAAGCCCAAACTGGCATCTACTTATCTGCACTTCAAAATCAGACTTTATTTACCACTGTATTGCAACAACCTGAATATCAGTTCTAAGACACTACTGTAAAACTGTAGTTTCCTCATGATCCTCCAGGTCGTCTGTAGTAAGTCCATCATCCCTCTATGTCCATGGCCAGGTGGGAGTTGTGCTTTTACATTATAACAGCTTTTGTATATAGACTTGACTTTCCTGTGCAATACCTTTTATTGCTGGGTCAGTGTCCGGCCTGGCAAGAACTTTGTCTCTTAAACTCAGACTTTGATATTAGTCTGAGTTTTTTGTTGCTTGCAACAGAAATCACAAGTAGAAAGCTAAGAAAGGAGGCCACCAGAAACAGATTTTCCAAGTGGGCATTTTTGTGCATTTCAGAGACTGCACCAATCTCACTGGAAATGCACTTCTCCTTTTTGTTTAATTCTTAAAAAGTCAGTGTAAAAGTATAACCAGCTTAGGTTTTAGATTGTTGACAAAGTTTCAAGTTACAAGGATTGCAAGAGGAGAAGTACTTGAAAATGAGGTGAAAGCAGGGGTTTCTGTGTAAGCATTTCCTTTTATCAGTCCTTGATTGCTCTGTTAGTGGACACTTGCACTGGAGCTCTTTCCTCAGGAAGTGCTGCTGCTTTTAGTGGAGAGAAGGCAGCCTTCTGTTACATGGATTTGCAAGTTCAGCATCAGCCCCTCAAGAAGGACCAGTGTTTGTTATCCTATGGCCTGATTGAAAACAATAGTTGCATGCCCTACTTAGGTGTTGAGTCCCTTGGAAAGCAGAGGGGATACTTGTCAGAGTCAGGATTTCAGAGCTGGGCTATGTGTTTGTACAGCTTTATTTAATTCCAAGTTACCCTTGGGTTATTTAATTTCCTGACAGCTGCAAAAACAGTGTTCTGAGATAACCATGGCTTCTAATTAGGCAATGAAAACCAAATGGTAGAATGTTTTATTTGACCATGACACTAATGTTTTGTATGCAGCTTGGAGATGAGAAAGTCAAGCAAGTTAAACTTTCAGCTTCCTTTGGCAGAGCTGTGTCTCTCTTGTGATCCCCAGTGAATAATGCTAAAGGCATGCCTGCTCCTCTGTTCCTGCGCTTCAAGCACCTCTCATTGTTTTGGACTGTGTCATCAGTAAATCTGCCTTTCAGCTGGAACTGCCTTCCAGAAATATGTTTTATCAGCACAGCAGGACTAACATGACTTGCATAGCTGAGGCTACAGAGCATTCCAGGGACACACAGACAACAAGAAAGCAGATGAGATTTACCTGTAGCTGAGGGTTGTAGCTTCTTGGGGTTTCTATTACACTGCATAGCTGCCCAGACGTTGCTTTTATGGCTTGTGCACTTAGTACACAATCAGGCAGTGATAGAAATAAACATACAAGTAAATTATTCTTCCAAATCATTTATTCAGTTTAGAAAGGGTGTTAGCATCAGGTTATGTTAATTAGATCCTGACAAGATTTGTGCTTGTGAAAGGTTTATGCTTTGGGCTGTACAAATTGATGATCTCTAAATTCCCTCCTGTAACAGCAAAAAGTGGCTATTGGGGGGTCTGTCACCTCCTTTAATTCTTAGACATCCCTTGAAGTCCTGAATCTAAAAGAAAACAGGTAATTTTTTTCTGCCGTTTTGCTCCCTATTTTCATTCTTTTCCAGAACTCATAATTCTGACAATTTCCATACCACTCCTTACTGTTGCAGAACTTTTAAGTTCTTTGTTTAAGATCCTGTTCATATGACCATGATGCAAAATTTCACTCTGATAAATCAAATGCCTACTTAAAAGTTTTGCAACTTTAATTAGGTGTTTGCTAACCTGCGGTCAGAGTTTATCCCTGCCTTTCAGCTGAGCACTATTTACATCATGTTCTATACCACTGACTGGGGGCTCTTCAGAAGGTTTCTGTATGGATTCTCTATAGCCATTTGCTTTTAGGTGACTGATCGTGCTCAGATACCATAATACAATGAAAGAGAGATTACTGCATCAATTGCAGTGTAAATAACAGTGAAAAATTATTCTCTGTAATAATCTGGCTTTACCCAGTTCTTTTGAGATGCTGGTCTGTTTGAAGGAGCTGTGGATGTTGGCTCAGACTGGCTTGTGGCTATATAAGCAGTACCCATGGGTTGTCCTCTGTGTAAGATCAGGAGGAGTAGGAGATGAGCAGGAAGTTTTTATTCTTCCTTCCCTACTACAGTTCCCTACCAGTAAATAACTGAGGGATTCCTGAATTACAGGTTGAATCTGCATTACCATATTTAATAGCTATCAGTATACCAATCCACCATAAAGTTGTCTAACCCCTTACGAAACCTCTTCATTCTTTTGGTCTCCATGACATCGTCTGTCAGCACTCTGATAATTTCATTTGGTTTCAAGTGTTGTCTGTTTGCATTGTAGCATGATGATGTCTGTGGTCTTACTCAGTTCTTAAGGATCTTTGAGCATCAACTTGTTTCTCAAAGAACTGTCCACAGTGTCTCCAAGACTCTTGGGAAAGAGGATAAGCAGAGCCGTAATAAAAATACAAAATAACATAGGTTGTGCCAGGTTATCCTGCAAATGTTCCTCCACTGAGAACTGACAGCTTACTGTTATTTTTCTTAGAAGTCCAGTGGAAGATCTTCGCTTTCTAAGACAAATTCTTCCTTTTGATGAGCTGTTTCACAATATATCTTCCCATAAATCCCGTCTCTGACAGCTGTATTATAGCTATAGTACTCCTGACAGAAAAAAATCCAGTTGATTTTCTCGTGATAGAGAAGAATAAAACTCTAAAATAAGAACACTTCATCGCCAGAAGACAAATCAAAATAATTACAGTATGTTTGGGTTCATACCTCCCTCTCTCTTTACCCCCCTCTCTCTCTATGAATGTGCTTATCAGTTTGAATCACACAGTATATAAGTCCTAAATCCTGACTAGAATCAAATTTAGGTGTAAGATGCAATGTGCTTCTTCAGAGGTGCAATTAGCTTCCTTCAGAGTAGCATAAAAACTCAGGTATATTTTCCTTCATAATCCTTCTCCAAGATTTCTGCAGACCATCTAGGCACAGTGGTAAACATGTTCCCAGTTTTGCTTGTCCATTTGTCTTTTGGGTTTGCTCTCTCTGGGATTTCCAGCACCGTGTTCTACCAAAACATTTTCATGTTTATTTGACAAGATTTACCGACCTCCCTTCAATTCCAGCTTCCCTACTTCAACATTTTTTGAATTTTTACAGTTGGAAAGAACTGTATCTCCACAGTCACAGTCTGCATTTATTGTTTGAGTTGGTTTTGGAGTACATGAAATTGAAGAGGTTGATAAAATGTGAGAGGCGACTTTTCAAAGACTGGCAGTGTCAGCAGCACTGGCATTGTGGCTGACAAGCCCTTGGAGGGTCCGCAGAAACCTAATTTCTTTATCTTTGTGTCTTTCACATTGCTGAGCAGATTGCAAGCACGAAGTAACTATTAATCTCTGGAGCCCTGCTAAAGTAACTGTATCTGCAAGGTATTTATTTCACAGTTGTTTTTCTTTTCTGCTTCCCTGGTGTTATGAATGGATGATGTGGGTTTAAGTAAGTCCCTGCCTTTTGCCCAGGCCTCTGGCAGCAGGCAGTAGCTTTATTGAAGCGGCCAGCACCCCAAGACCCACTCTCATTCGCAAGTTCTTTAATATTGGCTGATCCAGTCTATTAAAGAATGAATTATTTATTTAATAGACACAAAACTAACAGACATAAGACTTAAAACAGACTACTACTACACAGGAATAAGACAAAAAGAGACAACTAGTATTATATGCGGGGTTAAAGGTACCATTAATTTTACAGCTAGTGAAGAAATAATATAACTTAGGATCCAATGTTTCTTACCATACGATTGTGATGGAGCACACATTGAAATCCTTTCCCTCAGTTTCCAGAAAAGTAACCACAAAGTTGCATCCAAGCCTTGGGGGGAAGTCATCTTGCAGGTTCCCAGGGAGTGTGTAAGAGACTTCTGCCTCTGTGATAATCTATAGTACTTTTATAGTGTAAAGCAGGCCTTTTGGCCACCTATGTTTTTTTCTTTAATCTTTTCCCATGTCTTTTCTCCATACCAAGGTGTTGATTCTTGGTTAGGCTGGCAAACCCTTTGGCACCAGGAAATGATATCTGCTGGGTCTTGCCCACCTGGGTTATCTCTCCTATCTGCACCAGCCACCTGTGGTGGGGAGAGGGGTGATATGCCCTGCCACACCTGGGCTTGGTTAAGATGTTTATTTACTGAAATGCTTTGAGCTGAACTTGTATACTTAAGAGTTGCCAATTTAAATATATATAAATATATATATAAAGCCTGTGTATGTTGGTGTATATACCTATATTTGTATATGTATATATTTATTCAGGGATACAGAAGAGATTTAAGAGAAAAAAATTTTAGCTCCTCTTTTTCAGAAACCTGTTCTTAAACTCTAGCTTAAAACTGAAAAGTATCTTGGATTTTCATTATATCTGCCGGGACCAAACCAAGTTTTTCTGTAGTTGGCAAGTTAAAAAAGCAGCTCACACATGGACACTGACATCCATAAGTGAGGCAAGCTCAGCAGAGAAAGGAATCCTCAGCAGCTAGATGACAGGTTGTGTTCTGACCTCTTGAGTACTGTTGTTGTACTGCTAAAATCCTCAGGTTTTAAGTTTGGTGAATTAGGTGTTTTATTTTGTTTCTTTTAAAAAGTTAGGACTGAGCTTTTGGAGAGGTGGGATGAGAATTTATGTGGACCATCAGGTGGATAAACCTCTGTTGGATGCCTGTTCTTGCATTTTAGCCAGTGAGCAAAAACAAAGTAGCCTCTTGTTTGCAGCAGACAGGAGTGCCTGCTCTGATGGATGTTTACCATGGGTTTTCATGCTCTAAACAGGGCAGAGATCATTTTTCCCCCAAAATTCATTTTTAGAATTTGTATAAACAAATTCTTGACCTAGATGAGTACTCCCAACGTACCACAATGTGCCTGATTTTAGTGGCTTGTATGTACCTTTCTTTACAAGGAAATGTATTTATGTATCCAAGAATCAAGGACAATCCATGCAAGCTTTTCAGATTGTCTCAGATTACCACCCATTTGGATAAAAGGCAACCACAAACTGAAACCAGTTTGCTTTCAGAAGTGCAGTCTGTGCATCTCGTACACATGAAGTTCAAAAGAACTGCAGAGTGTACTTCACCGACCCCAAAGGAAAATGCTCTTGAGAACAGGAGGTTTAATAGCTCTGCGTGGAGTAATGGCTGCATCTTTAAGGCATTTGCACCTGCTTAATTTTAAGCATATTAAGATGGGTTTTAGCAAGCCACTTGTGTGCTGAACATGGCTTAAATATCCAAAAGATGAGGACCCCTTCCTGTCCTGCCCCATAGAAGTGGGGAAAGGCAAGGCAGTTGGATGAGCCTGGCTCTTCACAGTGGAGAGGAGAAAGGCATCAGCAGACGTCTTCTCCATGTGGGAGTCTCCTTGGGCGGCTGGGTTTGACTTGGGTTCTGTGACAAAGGGCGATGTTCTGTTGGCAGTGCAGAACACTGGATTTGGAGCAGGGCTCTTTTATACAGGACACAAGGCGTGTGCTGGGGTACTCACTGCAGAGCACTGCAGTGTTTCAGATGGTGTTTGTCACTGATTCTCAGTCCTTACCCAGCTGCTTTAAAAAGTCACTTCGGCTGAGAAGTTTCTGGAGGGAAATTTACTAGGGAAAAACCAGCCTGTTCTATAGAGATTCCTGTGGTTGAGTTCAGTAGGGTTTTGATGGACTCTTCTCTACTGGAACGCTTTTGTTGTCAGTTTTGATTAATTGGGCTCCTGACATAGGGTGCAGTCTGCTTCCTTGCTTGAAAATGGAAAGGTGATGCTTTAAAAGCACTCAGTGGAAAACTGGGTAAAGGAAAAGAGTTAAATATTGCTTTTCATCTGGTGCTTTACGTGGGTTTGAATTTTTTTGTTTCTTTTTTTTTTTTCCTCCAGTGAGCTCAAGGCAGCTGATCTCTGGTCCGTGACTAGGTCTCCTAGCCTCTGCCACGGCATAAAGAATGATAGTCATGTGGTCCAGGAAGCAAAAATCTGAAGGGCTCTTGTGTGTTTACCAAGTACTTTTTTTCCAAGCGGCTATTGCAGCTCAAAGGTTCTAGGTGGCAAGAAAAGTTTGAACAAAAACCAGAAGGTCCTTATTGACAAGATAAGCAGAAGGCAGAGAGGCTTAATGTGACCAATTTCCCATACAGAAAAGGGCTTCCTTACTGATCTGTGTGTGACTAAGTTCAGTTGCTGAATAGTGACAATAATATAATTTCTACAGTGGATAGATATGCAATAATCTACTGTTTTTCTCCAAGCTTCTTTCTTCAATTCTAACAATGTGGGTATTCATGGATTAGAGAGTAAGACTGATTTGGCCTTTTTCCTTTGAGGTGAGTGAAACAAGGCAGCTGCTTGTCAATATAAGCCTAATTTGACCTGATCTCCAGTTGGGTGAAATAGGGGAGTAAGAGCTGGAGTCACTGATACACATTGTGTGGGTAGTGCAACCACTGAAAACACATTGAGCTTAGCAGGTTGGGAAGCACTTAAAAAAGAGAAGGCACTTGTACTCAGAAATGCGAGAGTGAAATTGTGTAGCAAAGTCTGTCAACTAATGGTCTGAAAAATATTCTGCAAAGGCTATTTTCTACCCTTACTTCTAATTACATCTTATACATTAATAGCCTGAACAACTGGAGAATCACACACATTAATGTCACAGTTCACTTGGGACAATTTGTTTTGCAAGATAATAAACTCTGTCAGCAAAAGTTTAACACTTGCTTTAGGTGGGGCTGACAGTTCAGCCTTCTGGTAACTTTGCCAGCATTTCCCAGTAAAATGCCCATGGTCTTTGACTAAATTTCTGTGAGATTCAGTAACCTGGGGGAAGGTTATGCTGTGACTTTCTTTAATTATTTTTTTTTGTTTAAGGTGTTCTGAGGAGCAGCTTGGAAAGAAATACTGCAAAATATTGACAATTTCTTTTTTTGAAGAGCTCTAGTCCTCTCATGCCTTGGCAGTGGAGGTGTCTGTGTGAGAAGGTACCTTCACCTTATTAAAGTCATTAGGCCCAGGTGGAGGTTTGTGCACCCTGGAGTTTTTCAGCCACAATGTCAAGAGTGTGTCGCGGTTTTACACTGCTTAAAAGCCAGGCATCCATGAGAATCGTAACGAAGGGTTCATAAGTTGAGATAAGGATTAGGACAAAAAATACCTTAAGGGCAAAACAGGTTCAAAACTTAAACAGTATAAAGAAAATTTATTATTAACAGAATTAAAAGTAAAAAGGGTAGTGAGAACTAAAATAAACCTTTAGAACACTTTTTTCTTCCCAGTCCCTCCCTCTTTCCCACCTACAACGCAGGGAGACAAAACATGGGGTTGTGGTCAGTCTTTCACTTTCTAAAAATCTTTCTTCAGTTCGTTCAGGGACAGAAGAGTCTTTCTTCTGTTGTGCCATGGGGTCCTTCCCACAGGAGATAATTCTCTGTGAATTTTTCTAGCATGGTTCTAATTTTCACGAATAGCAGTCCCACCCAACCTGCTGTAACGTCCCTCCCATGAACAAAGCAGTCTTCCCAAAACTGCACAGTGTGGGTCATTTAGTTCATGGGGTGTAGTTTTTTAAGGATAAGTTGTTCTAGTTTGGAAACAAGGGTTCTCTTTCTCTGTCTCTGGAAGCAAGGGTCTTCTCTCTCTGTTTGAGTTTCTCACTAGATTACAGCTTTTTAGCATCCACTTGCTCCAGTGTGAGCACTCTTTCTCACAGGCTGCAAGTGGATCTCTGCATCCCCCCATGCACTTCATGGATTACAGGGAAACAATTTGTTATATTATAGTCCTTACCACAGCTTGCAGAGAGATCTCGACTCTGACGTTTGGAGCACCTCCTCTCCCTCTCTCTGTTTTCACTGACCTTGGTGTTGCTATGTTGGTTTTCTCCACGTCCTCACTTTCTCCTTTCTTCGACTAAGAAGAAAAAGAACTGCTGTTCACAAGTACCATTGTCAACAAATTCCACTAGTTCAAAGATTTCTGTAGCATTTTTGCAGAGCTGAGAAGTTGATCCCGTCTGGATTCCATGTTGGGGAATTGCTTGCTATGTTTTCGTCGCTGGCCACATGGTCCCCGCTGGCACCGCATGGGTGGTGCCAGTCACCACGGTGCTAGCTCTATTTTGAATCGCCCCAAATTGGGCCAAGAGACACTTCTGAGACAAAGTCCAAGAAGCGGGTATTCACTTTATTCAGCGCGCCGGGCGCATGGGGGATCGCTCCTTCTAACACGCACACCCTAGGCACACAGGAGATTACAATATATGGTTACATTTTATGCATATTCATTGTTTTCTTTAGAAAAGGTGTGGTTATGCAAACTATTTCTTGGAACTCATTATTATCATTAGCATATGCAAAGCACAAGCGCAGTGCTCCCCAGTGGTCGTGCTGAGGGAGGCTTGGTGGTCGTTTCAATGAAGGCCAAATGTCTTCCTCGCTGTGCACTTTTCACTTTTCTTCTCTAGGCATGCACAGTCTCTTGTTAGCTGTTTCAGCAGTTTCTTCACTGGTTTTAGCAATCTTTGTCCTTCATTTTTGCAAGCTTTGTTCCTTATCTCTTGCCAAGTTATTTGCTTTGGTTACAATGTATCTTATTCTTGCCCAAATATGCCCAAGTATTCCCAAGCACAATGATTTTAACCCTTTCAATTCAGCACCTCTCTTCATGCGAGGCACCGAAAATGAGAAGCTGTTGTTTGCGGCTTCTGCCCTTCTGTTTGCAGCACGGCTGGCTAAAGACGGCTAAGCAGGCAAAGTTCACTGCGAGCCATGCCGAGATGGCGCCGGCTGCGGGAAGGCCCCGGCTGCCCGGCCCCAGCTGCATGGCCTTGGCCATTCCCAGAGCTGGCTGCGTGGCTGCCCCTGGCCCCGGGAGGGCCCTGGCCACGGTGCCTCCCCAGCCCTCAGAAGAGAAAAAGAAGAGAATCTGCACGCATTTTTTCCCTTCTTAAATATGTCATCACAGAGGCATTACCAACTACTCTAATTGGGCCAGTAAGATGTCCATCATCAGAGTCTTCAGGGGGTTGGGTCTGCTGGACATAGGAGAAGCTTCAAGCAGCTTCCCTTTCAGAAGCTGCCTCTGTGGCTTTCCCCACCCACCAAAAAAAATACACTGTTTTAAACTAAGAGAGAGTGACATCAAGTCTGGTGGGTTTTTTGCAGTCTTTTGTGCAGCTCATGCTGGTAGAGGATGCTGTACCCTTGGTTGTGGGGGAGGCCTCAGTGGTGCAGTTGGGAGCAGAGATCCTCAGGGGTGTGCAGGGGCAAGAGAGGTTTCTGACCCTGCTGTTATCAATATAAATCAGAGGAAGAACCAGAATAAAGGTATAAATAGTTAGTCCGAGACTGTAGGGGACAAATCTGTGAGAGCAGCAGTGATGGAGATACGGACAGGCTGGTTGGGTGAGGGGATAGAATTAGTGTCAGGGAAGATAGGGTACAAGATCAGTGGGGAGGACAAGAAGAGACAAAAAAGAGTAAAGATAGACATAGGAACAAGGAGAATAGGAGTAGATGATGGGGTTTGATCTGTAGAGGGTGAGTGGGAAGGGGAGGTGGGAGGAAGGAAGAGAGGAAAGAGGAACAGGCTGGTGAGTGTTGGGTTTGTGAGCAGAAATTGGGTGAGCAGAAATTTGCCACCTAGAGCACTTGCTCCTTGCATTGCCCACGAGGACGCTCAAAGCAGCAAGTACCTGCTAGACAACAAAGGATGTCTTTCATTGCAGATCACCTCAGGGCAGTGGAAAAGGCCAGCTACATTTGCAGTGCATGGGGAAGGAGGATGGGCTGACTCTAAAGCAGCAGCATGTGCAGCAGGCCATGAAGCTCTGGTACAATTGCAGTTTTTCAGCAGCTTTCAGTGCCCAGGATGGTAGTTGTACTGGTTTTGTTTCTGAGCATTTTGTTTAACTATTACTAAAAGTGCCTGTGGTTATTAAGGCCTGTGGTTATTAAAAAACTCAGTTTGCCGGTTCTAATTTACCTCCTCTTGTATGTGCCGCATGAGGCATTCAGTTGCATCATTACAGGCTGCTGCTTTGAGCTCCGTTACAGTACCCAGAGCTCTGGCACTGGGGTGGCACCTGACTCAGTGGTGAATGTGGCTGGGGCTGCAGACAGCCCCATCCTTCCCGCTGTGGGAAGCTGGAGACTAAATGAAGCAAATGGCAGGAACAGAAATATTGGTTTGATTATAAATTGGATTGTGTCCCTGCCTGTGACAACCTCTGTTTGGCAGCCTCCCACCTGCAGAGCACTCAGTATTGCACCACTTTAAACATTTTCATGTGTAAGATAAATCCTCAGTGTCTTGGTTTGAAAGACAAGTGTCTTCTAAGGAAGGCAGGAGCCTCCCTTGGAATGGAAAATGTGACCCCCTTCCCTCCGAATTATTATAATTTTGAAATTAAGGGGCTTTCAGGCAAAGATATGAAGAATAGGAATAACAGTTCTTTACTAATTTATATATGTATATATATAGCAAGGCAAACAAAACACCAATAACTATGGCAGTAACAACAAACAGAGCCAGAACCCAGTGCAGCCTTCTCGGCTGTCGGGCACGTTCCCCTTCGGTGCAGTTCCGGTCACGGCCGGCAGGGGCGCTGGCGGCTCCCGGTGGGCAGGGCGGGTGCGATGGTTCCCCCGCGGCTGCAGGGGGCGCTCCGGAGCGAGCTCGGGGAGCACGCGGTAATGGCGGCTTGGCCGGGCCGGG
>VZTD01001524.1:0-26327 GCA_013397725.1 Rhagologus leucostigma | reverse complement strand
GTGCAAACGGCCGCTCCAGCGAGCAAACTCCACTCACAGTAGAAGGAGGGGAGCAGAAGGTAGGAGCCTGCCACAACGATGAGTTCTCCCTACAGCGACAGCAGCCTCTCCTTCCCCTCCGAAAGCCGGAAGAACAAAGAGCCCTAGGTACTGTACCCAACCCTTATCTCAGTTCAAATTTCGCAACATCTCTGCCCCCACTGGAGAAAAATCCCCAGGTAAAAGAGGACTGCTGGACCCCTCCCCCTGTGGCCAGATCTTTTTGTCTCTCTTAAGCACCCAGCAATTGTCCCTTAGCATGGGAAAAAATTCTTTAAGAGGAAAAGAAAGGAACAAAAAAAAAGAAAAGAACTCCTAAAACCCCAGCACTCAGTTACCGTGCCAGAGTGGTCGAGTAAAGCAGGCTGCAGGATGATGATTTGTGAGTTGTCAGCAAGGAACCACCATTTTCAGCACCAGGTGCTAAATGGGTCTTTAACCTTCACTGAGGGGCTTGGACATGTGCATTAGTGCTTTACTTGGTTTGCAGTGTTGCAGGATGAGCCATTCCCACTGGGGACTGACCAGTACTGTGGAGCATGATCCCTGAGTGATGATGAATGCATAGCTTTCCAAAATTCCAGGCTGTCATGGGATCTGCAGTAAGCTGACCCTATGGAGAAAATGTACAGATAATGTCCAGCTATACTGAGAAGAAGGATCACCCTTTTCATGAAGCGCACAGGTATAGGGAAGTTATAAAAGGTTAATAAACAAATAAGTAGTTTGTTGATGATTAATTCAAGTGCAGATTGCTTTTACCTGTTTGAAGGGCCATCCATGCCACACTTGGGAGAGATGGGGCTGCAACAACCCCATATTTAGTGTTTTCTTGCTCTCTTTCGTCTTCAGGATCAGTGGGGAGTTCTGGGAGTGGAGAGTCATCTCTAACTGTGTCTGGCTCAGAAGTTTAGATTTGTTTACTCTAAGGAAGAGGTCATACAAATCCAGTACAAACACAATGGCTTTGTTCTGCAAGATGCTTCTCTTCTACGTTTTCTTTCATACCATGCTGTCCCATGGCTTTTCACAACAACAGTGGGGCACAGCAGAGCTGAAAAAGTTACCTATCCTTTTGTTTCTAGGACCCAAGATTTGGAGGTCCAATTCTAATTCTTACAAATTAGAGGTTAGCTGTGTCAAGGCAGCACTTTGGGAACAGAATTGGGGAGGACAAGCCTGAAGGCAAGAGTCTAAGCTGAAGGCATGCCAAGGTGTGAGGCTGCTGCTGGGGCTGTGTCATGATCCGGTTTTCAAGTTATTAGAAATGCCTCTGCTTGAATTAAGGTGCAAACAAGACCATATGCCAAAGTCAGTTGTATTTTTATTTAATAGTAAATTAAATATAGGGTTTTATTTAATAGTAAATATGAGAGGGAGAGGAAAAGAGAGAAAAAGGAAGAGAAAGAAGTAGAAAAGAGGTCGGAGGACAGAAGGAGAGACAGAATAAAGAAAATACCACCATTCCATGGATCCCAACAATGTTCTATTGATCCTCTCCAGCTGGTCTTCTTGGTGGTGAAGGTCCCTCAAAAAGCATAGAATCCGATGGATTAATGTATGTTCAGGCCAGGTGGGAATACCCAGGTACCTCCCCCGGGGCGGGGGCCAGTCTCTTGCAGCAGACTCTGGATCTGTTGCATCATTTTCCATCACATGCAGTCCTGTGGAGCAAAGCCTTAGGAATGAGTCTGGGGAGCACTTTGGGGGGGTCTTTGATGGATTATGACACCCCCTCAGCTGCCTCTCACTTGAATGTCCCGTGGATGTGGCCTGTGGGGTTGGGGGTTCCACAGCTGGGCCAGTTTGTGTAAGGGAGGATGGGTGTTCAGTGCCTCTGACCAGAGGTTACGCCACTCACCCGAAACCTCCTCCCCCCAGCTCGTTTCAGGGGAAAGTCTGTGTAAACCTGGCTTCTGTGGGCAGTGGTCTTCCCCACCCAAAACCCAGCCAGAGATGATTCTCAGTGCAGCTGCTGGGTTTGGCTTTCTTGTGGATGCATTCCTTTTCCTCAGCCTTGTTTGTTTCTCCCTAGACCTGAGATGATTGAACAATAGTAGACCCTTTATCTTATCTAGGTGGCTTAACTCACAGCCCAAAGTTCCAGTCAGGCATCTTCAAGGAGGCTTCTGTGGTTCTAGCTTCTTTATACAGTTTTTGCTATAATGGGCAAAACTTCATAACAATGTTTAAGGCATGAACCATTTCAGTCCCTGACAACCTGTGTGCCTGTCTGCTCACAGACTGACCAGCTTGGAAGGAGAGGGTAAAGCTGGGGAGCAGGGTTTTAGTCTGCATCACTTTGTAAGCCTCCTTCTCTGGGACATCCATTATCTCTCTCAGTCAGTTCTTTCAGAACTTGTGTTTATTCTGAAGATGTCTGTTTTGTTTCTTTGCTTGAGAGCTTGTACTGAGTTTCTGCTAAGCCCTGTCATGGGACTGACTTTTGCTTTTAATTGCCTGCAATGTACAGTGAAGTTCCACTTCGCAATTCCTGGATTATGTCTGAAATGAATTTAAACTATTCTTGTCTCTACTTACCTTCTTTGCTCTCCTTTGCTTCTTATGCTGTGAAAGCAGCCAGAATGCATTTTTGCTTATATCCGTGGTCTCTCTGGATTAGATGGAAGTGCAAACTCATGGGGGCAAGAAACACCTCTTGGAAACAAGTGCAGGGCCCTTTGGAGTACAGCTGTTTCTGCTCCATTTAGTGCAAGTGATCAGTAAAAACTTAGATTAAAAACTTACGTCATGCAATCATTTAAAACCAAACCGCATGTTATATCAACCCACTCTCAACTGGTGAGGCATGCTGAACATATCAATGGCTGCTTTTCTGCTTGCTCTCTTGTTTTTTATAATTAGCACCTCACTTTCCTCTGCAGGGTTTTCCTTACCCCAGCTGGTATGTCCTGCAGGGTGGGCAGGTAGAAGCCAAGCCACAGTGGTGCCTCTTGCTCAAGAATTGGCCCTTCCAGCCATCTTCTGGGCTGTGCCTTGTTCTGCTTGAGGATCTCGAGAAGCTGCAGAAGTGACTGTGGGGTTGAACCCCCACTGTCACTGTCAGGGAGGGAAGTGGTGGCTCTGACAGAACAGAAGAGTGAGTTTGCTGCCTGCTCCCAGCCAAGCAGCAGTTGGTTCACTGGGCTCCCCCTAGAGCCAGCATTGGGCAGCCTACTCCCCCAGAGCTCCTGTCCTGGCCCCCATGCTGCAGGGCTTTTGCACCTTTTAAGTGGTTACTGCTTTGGCAGAGTTTAGATGAGCACTGCTTGCCCATTTTCTTTCATACAGACCAATCTGAAAAACCTTTTAACTGGTGTTATTTTCCATTATAGAATGGTTTGGGTTGGAAGGAACAGATCATCTTGTTCCTCTGTTTCTCCCTCTTTCTAAACATTTGCATTTCTGTTGATGAAGATTTGCAGTAATGCAGATATCTCTTGATGCACTCCAGGATAGAGTAAACATTCTGTGGGAGAAGGTCTTTTCTTATAAATAATCATTTATTCCCCCAATTTGAATGGAAAGCAACATTTTACTAATCTTTTAAAACTGTCAGCTTAATTCTTTGTTTGTTACAAGAGTGTAAACTCTTGTCTCTGGAGCATTCTGGGCAATTTCCAAACAGAGAAGTTAATACATATTGTGCTCAGCGCAACTAGGCAGGGGCCACTAGGTTGATGAAATGTCAGCTCTCCTTACCTAGCTCAGGCAGATTTCAGCATACCTTGAGTTGCAGGTGATGTTAATGCAGTCTGAGAGATGCTTCTAGCAGTTTGCATCATGGACTGTGCAAAACATGTAATCAATAGGCTATTAAAGAGGCTGCAGGCTCTCTATTGCTGAGTAATTTCAGATAATGCATTAAATACAATTGGGAATGATAGGGCTAACTGGCCCTGCCATAGACTGGCTGTATTTTATCTGAAGGTCTTTCAACTGGTTTTTTTTGTCTGCATGGTATATATTACAGATGTACGCAGCTCTCATCACCTAACAGGGACAGCAGTGCACTATGTGAGTGTAGGAACAGGTGGTTATGCCCTGCAGATTCAGTTGTAAAAGCTAGGCAGGAATTAGGAGCAGGGCATATTGTTTCAGTCTTTTAGATGGAGAGCTGGGATCCAGTGAGATGCTTTGCAAGATGGTCTGTGGCAGACACTGGTCCCAGCCCCCAAAGCTGGTATTCTGTGCCCCAAATGGAGCTCCTCTTTGCTGGAGGTTGTTTAAAAATACATGTCAGTGAAACAGAGCTCACAGGCCTCCTTGGCTGAGTGCCCATAGCTAATCACTAGAGATTTCACAGTGAAGTCTTTCAGAGTGTCTGTTTGATTAATGGTTCATATTTTGCTGATCTGAGACTTTTTTATTTTATTCTTAAATTTAATACATGTTACTTATAAAGTTAAATATGTTTTAATTCCATCTTAAATCCAGTGGAACAGTCTTTACAGTGGGGCTGCCTTTTTTTTTTTTTTTTTTGCACAGCAGCAGCAGCAGCATGTTTGCAGAGGCTCGTGCTTGGACATGCAGCTGGTTAGTAGGATTCTTCACAGTCCTGTTGTATGCACTTCCCTGGAAGTCTCTTAAAAGTAAGAAACCAAAGAGCTCAGAAACACCATGGAACTGAACCTCAGTGCATTATGCCGCAAGGCTATGAGGGATAACCCTGCTGCTCTCCCAGGAGAGAGGTTTGGTATGTCAGGCTGTCGCAAAGGTATGTGCAGAGAGGCTGGGTGGGAATGGGAATGCATGTTTGGGTCCACTGAGATGACCTTGTAGAGTCCAGCTGGTTTCCCTTGGCCAAAATTTGAGTATGTCAGAGTGAAACCTAATTTTTACAAGCTCACACAGTCTGTATGCTGCTCCCTTCCTTTTAAATTAAACATCCTTTTCTTTCCTCCGGGCAGGAAATCCCCGAGGCGCGCTCCCATTGTGGCTGCGCTGTTTGGGGACAGGCTGTTTGCTGCGACTCGGGCACAAGTACTGCAGCAGCAACTGCAGTCGGTGTTGGATAAACACTGCCCCTCCATCTGTTCAGCTGTAGATTCCTGAGGATGCCTTTTTCCCCTGCTTTGCATACATGCATGAGGAAGCTACTGCCGTCTAAGTGCAGCCGTGCCAAAGGGTTCATTAACAAGGGATTTAGCAGTTGTGCCATGTTTGCCTGCAGAGCTCTGATCTTGAGAAGGGCGCTCAACAGCAGCAACACCACTGAAGCCATATCAAGGGCCTTTATCCCAAGCACCTGGGGTTGGAGGCTCAGCAGGGAGGAGCTTTGAAATGAACTAGGAGTCTTTCTCCCAAGAACCATGAACCTATGTCTCAGTTAAATGCATGTTTGCTATTTTCCAGTGCTACAAGTGATCAGTTATTGTAAAATCCCTTAGTGGTTTGTATTGAGGAGAAATCTATGACAAATGCAAGTAAACCTACTGCTTTTGACACTTGTTTCTGTTAGTATTTTCAGTCCTGAATGACAAATGGACTGTATTCTTTGTGGTTAGCACAGACTACTTGCAGAGGAAGTGTCATGCATTCATGTCTTCACAGCTCAAAACAACTTCTCAAGCCAGCTTTTCCAGCAAATTTCCTCTTTCTGAAGTTAATTGTTGAAGATCATAATAGCTAGGTGGCAGAAGTCCACAAAATAAGGCAGTATCCCCCATGTAATAATATATCTTAGTACATTTGGTAAGTTTTGTATGCTATTCCTTCTTCCCTAACTGCACTACTTTAGTCCAGACCTAACACTGTTATGCCAGCTGATTCATTTTCATCTCTTCGGCTTCCTCTTTGTCCTGCTTTCTTGGGTTTTTGCTCATGTTTACAGGAGCAGCCCTGCCAGGCTGTGCTTCCACACTGGGCTGCAATCGCTACCTTCAGAGCGCCGCTGTTAGTAGTGGGGTCTGCTGTGTGCTGCAATGGCTTTTAAAGCCAAGAAGTCTCTCTCTGAGCTGACATAGTGCTCTCCAAGCAGCTGCATTTGTTTGTGTTTTTCCCTTCTCCACTCTCCCAGGGTTGTTTTTGTTTCTGTGTGTGACACCAGTGCAGTGCACAGCACGCTGCCTTCCCATCTAGGTAGTCCAGGGTTTGGTTTATTTATAAACCATGGAGAGAGAGCATGAGTGGCATTTCCAGGTTTAGGGAGGTGGAAGAGAGGAACAACAGAAGGGAGCAGCTTGCTAGCAAAGAAGAGATTATTTGTCAATTATGTTTCTTGCTCTTCCTGGAATCAGCTCATTTGCTTTAGAGGAGCAGCATGAGAAAGGCAGAAGTCCTGGGAGTGCTGTGTTTGTCAGGGAAGCTCTGTGCTGGGATTACAGAAGCACAGAGGGCCCTTCCCAGAGCTGGTAGGGTGACGTGATATGGGAGCTTGTGGTGTGCCACTGAACTGATTGTATTTCTGCATTCAGAGGCAGTGTGCCTGCTTTGGCTGTCTTTAGGTTCAGAGATAGGAAGTGTAGGAAAGGAAATATTTCTGGCTTCTGGAAACTTTCTTCTCTTTTTCATGTAGCACATAATTTGGAAGCAAAAGTCTTTGTTTCTCTGCCAGTATGGCTGATAAGAAGATAAAAATATGCCAAAGAAGATTTTGAAGGAGCACCAACAGGCAATGATCTTACCATCATTAAAAAACCCTTCAGTTTTTCCTTAGCATCTCTTATGTAGTGCTTCTCCCCCACCCTCTTATTTTTGTCTTCTGAACTATCACTGTGACATAGAGAAAAAAACAGTATTGAGAAATTTAGTGTCTGCAGAGAATCACAGCCTGTCCCTTTAAACTACAGAGAAGCCTTAGTGGAATTTCTATTCTGGGAATAGTTAATTCTGTTTGAGGTTGGGCAAGAGAGAAGCGCTCACAGGCTTAGGAGCAATATTTTTACTCCATTTGTTTTTTATCTTAAGGGTTTGCCTGCCTCATTTGATGGAAAGTATTGATCAATCCTCCACTAAGGAGAAGAACTTGAAGAAAAAGAGGGTGAGAGAAGGAAAGAAAAAAGAACAAATAAAAAGCCCAAAAGACAGTATTTGTTGCTGTAATGCTGTTATATAATAGCCATTATGTAATGTCTGTTGGTGCCAACTAAAAATATACTGGAAGATAACTTCCAATTCATTGAAGCATTTAACTAGCGTCATCCCAGGGTTTCTGGTTCTGGATTCAACTCCTGCAGATGTTGAGAAGAGCTTAAAAGTCCCCTAGGTAGCACAGCAACCTGTTCTGTCTTTTATTCCTCTTCTTGTCCACTCTTGGTTTTTTTCTTCTAAAAGGAGTTTTAGAAATGGTAAATCCCTCTTCAAGTCACCTCTCTGCACACTCCACTGACCATGCCATTGGTCCACACAGCCTCTCTCCTAATGCTTTGTTCAGCTGAGCTTTAAATGTCCGTGGCAGATACTGGGTTTCAGGAGAAGCTGAGCATAAAGTGTAGCAGGGATTAGATTTTGCAGCAGCCGTTGAAAACTTGACAGCTTCATAGGTAGTGTTTTACAGGAAGTTGTTCTCCTGTAGCTGAGCTGCAGCTAAAAGTACCTTCCATCCTTAAGCCTTTTCCCTCCTTAAGCCTTCCCTTGAACTGCCAACAGGACCTGCCATCAAGCCCAAATGGCTCAGTCCAGCTACAGTTGCAGAAATGGGCACCCCAAGATGCCCATACCCGGCCCAGGTGTGATGCAGACCATGGTTTGCCCTTCCTCTCTGTAGCACAACATTGATGTGGCTGGGCAGAACCTGGAGTACCATTTCCAGAGGTAGTGGGCAGCCTGGGCTGACCAGTGCTGTGAGATGGAAGTGCCTTGGCCAGAGCTTGAGGGCAGTGGCAGCCTCTCTGGGGAGGGAAGTAGACATCAGCTGTGGTCCCCTTGACACAGGGGAACATGACAGGCTGCTGAAAGTGATCCAAGGAGAAGCAGCAGGGAGGTGACCCAGACAGCAGCAGTGAGCTGCACCAATAACAGGGACCCCGCAAGGTTTCTTGATTTCGACAACAGAACCCTAAATAGTCCTGGCTGAAAAATCCATGAGCAAAAAACCTCTTTATATCCAGGATTTCAGTCTGCACAGAGCCTTACAACATTGTAAATAACACAATGTATCACAGAATTGTGTGAATGGTTTAATTAAAGCCTCATGGTAGTACTGAGGGAGGGTAGTAGACATGTTATCACCAGAGGTGAAGCTGAGCTGTGGTTGAAGCAACTTCACACAGAGGGATTTAGAAAGCAAGGTTTGAACTCCCATCTTGTGCTGTAATTGATGTAAAGCATTGCCATTTCTTTTCCTCATTATTGAGAAGTCATGGTACTGTTCTGTACCTAAGCACTAAGACTGTGATGCTAGTATCAATGGCATAAATCTATATTCAGGTTTGTTACTATAGTAGATGCATCCTGTTAATGAACAATGGTCAAGGAGACTAATGGCTCCATTGCAGGCATAACAGGTGAGGAGAGAACAACTGTCCAAGCCCTCCAGAATCACTGTTTCAGTCCCCAGATGGGATCAGCAAGGGGTTTTGTTTTTCAGAACGGCAAAGGTTTAGACTGTCTTCAAGACTTATCGAGTACTTGTTTTGCATGAATTTACACAAGAAGCATCTTGTGATTGCATCCACACAAGCATTATGTACATCAAGTGACACGTTTTGTTCTTTAAAGTGCAGAAGAAGTCATTAGTACCTATCATAGTTATTGTTGTTGCTATTGCTTTATTACAGCAACAGAATGAAGTGGGAGTGCAGGTAACTCCTATTTAAACTTGATTTCTTCTGCGGGAACAGAAATGTTGACAAAGTAAGGAAGGGAACCAGTGGTGCTTTGTGCGTGCATTGACTACAATTCAGCTGCAATGACAAGGGCAGTTATGTTGTGTCAATTTTTAATAAGGGGAAATCCTCATAAGTAGAACTAGATTTTACCCAACAAGTATTTTTGTCTGCTTGCTTTTAACTGAAGCAGCCTGCATTCTGCCACATGAATGTGCTTCATGTCCTAGCTCCTGGTCACATAAAGGAAGCCTTTCTGCTAGAAGATGCCTATGTAGGAAGGGCAGGGGGTACGGGTTAAAGAAGTGGATCAGGACACAGAAATCATATCATGTGTGATCAGATGTTTTAACCTCGTTGTGTGTTGATGCTTGTCTCTGGTAGTTGTTGACTGATGTGGATGCTTACTCAAAACCACAGCAAGTTAGCTGAGGGATAATTGTTTAGCACTCTGGGATACAGATTTAGGACTCTACAGACTAAGGCCAGCATGATTTACTTTCTGTGGGGTACGATATGGTGTACAGTACTTAGTCCTTTATTTGTATAAAGACAGAGAGCCTATACGAAGGTTTTTTGGTGAGGTGTGTGTGAGTAGAAACCACTCTCCATTTCCTTGTGTGTCGGATCACAGGTGGCAGACAGGTGGAGAGGAAAAATGTAAAAGCCATGGACAAAAGAGGCAGTGGATTTACTCCTGCCTTGCTGGTCCAGCCAAGCACAGTTAGAGCAATACACTCACTTTGGTGCACTTTCCCTTGGTGACATCAGCAGCATATTAACTGAAGACGTGACCATAAATCTTTTAGTGCCAGGAAGAAGCTGGAGGTCTGAAACATTGAATAGCTAACAAGATCCACTGTCCTGCACATGCTCCCCCGTGGGAAATGCACAGGGGCAGCCAGCATGGAGCAGATACTGGACCACTGGCTGTCCTTGAAAAGCTGGAAACCATTGCACTGAAGGTTCTCAGTGTGCTTTTAGTGGGGGAAATCTGGGGAGTTGGCTCTGCTGCATTATGGTTTTATATGCTTATGGGCAAGATCTGTTGAGGAAAGCATTCATTACATTCTGAATAGGCACAAATAAACCAGGCAGTACTGTATCAGTGATATTGTTGTGTGGGATTGTTACTTAAAACAGTGTTTCATCTGGAAGCTCTGACCAGCTCTTTAACTGGAAATCAGCTGGGTTTGTTATTATGCCTATGTTTAAATTGTGCTTTCCTTTAAATATCTTTAGTCTACATCTCGCATTAAAAATCCACTTAATTTTATGGAGAGAAGATGCCCTGGCTGTTCCTCCTGTACAACTGTTTCACCACCAGATATGCCATAGCCATTAAATCACTCCCTGCAGTGACCTGCATATCTTTAGGCATTTAAATGACTTCTGTAAATTAGGCTTTTAGGATTAGTCATCATAGATTTGCAGTATCATTGGTGTGTTGCCAAGGGCCTCAGTTTTGTCACCATGACTACTACCGCAGGGTTACTGAGAAACACGAACTGCAGGGAAGTTTATTCACGTGCCAGAATGTAAGTGGGTGAGCAGTAACGTTGCACCCACCACAGCCAGAGGAGTACCTGGTTGTTTATATCCAGCACAGCCTGGAGGTGGGCCTCCAGAGAGGAGAAGATGCTGTTGTCCATCCAGGGAAAATCACCATCATACTTATTTCTTGTATTGTCACTTGTGTGTGTTCAATAAGTAGTGTGCTTTGAGAAGATTGGGAGGTGTGTGCCTACTCTCCAAAATGCTCTAATCCTGTGGGGATTATCCCTTCCCAGGAAGGGCAGTCCTTCACCATGGGGTGTGAAGCTGCAGGAGAGCTGATCCTGTGATGAATTAATTGTAATGATAAAATCCTCTGGTACTGCCTAGTGAGATGAGTAGTAATGAACTGTCATGTTTGGGAGATTTTTTTTAAACCTGAGCACTGAAAAACAGAATGCCATGGTTTGTCTCCAGTGGGGAATATACAGCCCAGCTCTTCTCTGCTATTGCTTCTTTAAATATATGCCTGCCTTGTGCAAGGGAAGGCTCCTGGCCCCTGTATTCATCTTCTTCAGACATGTGGGAATTAAGTCTTTAGAAATAGCACTGCTGGAAACTCTTAAGTGCCATCTCTTCCAGTTGGGTGCTCTTCTATTGTTTGAAAACCCATCCCCATAGCTCTCCTCCACCTCCTCCCACAGCATCTTCTTGGACATCCAACATCTATATGTGAGTTTACCTGGGAGCTCTTGAAGAGAATGTGCATTTGGTAGCATCATCTGGTGTGTTTTCCCCTATACTGTTGATATTCATGGCTCTTTCTCATGTAGTTGTCTCTTGTTCCTCAATATCACCTGACTTGTTTCGTAGCGGCTCAGAACCAAAGTTGTCCTCCTGGCTGAACCTCCTGTCTTCTGATACATGTCCTGGACTCTCCTACTGAATCCTTCAACAAAACTATGCCAGAAATATCAGTTCACTGGCACCTCATGGAAGAAGGGTCTAAGTTTTGAAATGTCTTTTACAGTCCTTGGGGGGAGAAGGAAATGCAGGGAATGGTTCTTAGCTCCCCATCAGCTCTATAGGCACTTTGTCCTGCCCCAGGCAGGAGTGCTGATAAACAGGCTGCCCAGCAGTGTGCTTAATGCCAGGCAGGAGCAGAGCCCCTTCTCAGAGGATGTTTCTCTTCATGCATGAATCTGCCTTTTCCATCTCACCCCATCCCATCCCTCTCCCCATCTTCTCTCACAAGAGCTCCTCACAGCTCTTGTAGCTGAGCATCTCTGTAAGCCTGGCTGCCCTGTCTGAACATGGGATCCTACCTGTGCTGTTCCACCAGCTCTGGGCCGCCAGCTTGTCATCTTGGCATGAATGCCTGAGTTGGTTTTTTGTTTTTGAAAGAGATTCTTTGAATTCAAAACATAGCAAATTGCTGGCGGAGGCAGCTGATGGATTATGCTCTGTGAGGGCTCTGTGCCTGGGACTTGCTCTTCTGTGGTCCTTCCCGACCTTCCAGCAACAGTGCCAAAAACTTCTGTTGTGGGTTACAGATCAAAAATGCATAAATAGAATAAACCAGTTTGCTGGGGTCAAAAAGGGGACAAATGCTTCTGATGCCAACTTACATGTGTGGCCTGAAGACAAACTGTCTGTCCTATAAGCCTGCTACTCCCTGAAAATGGGGCTGGTCAGGAGGAGAGAGCATAGCTGTGTGCTTATGTGTTCTCTAGAGGAGCATGTCTAGTGATGCACACAACTACATTAAACGTTTGTGTGCTAGTAGACCACCACAACCCAACTGCTTCTTCCATCTGGAGGTTTCCCACTTAAATCATTCTGGTTTCCCTCTTATAGTTTGGTTTTATCTCTAATTTCTCACAAATAAGCCATCAGGGGGTTCTTTACCACTCTCCTTCCCCTGAACAAAACTGCTTTTGCAGACTATTTTCACTTATGCAGTAAAGTGCTTGTTCGAGGTCTGTGTGGGTGACTAAGTGCTGTTTGCTTTCCAGTGTCAGTCCCTTCCCATATTTGTATTTGTCTTGACTGTTCTGGAGAAACAGGGGAAAAATACATTTTCACTTCAGAACCATCTTGACATAACAAATTTTGTGCCTGTTTCTTCCAAGGCTGTTTGTGCTGATCCCAGGGTGGAAATAAAGATGTAAAATCCTGAGCTATCGTAATCCTGTTTGAGTGAACTGGCTGCCTCCAAAGTACACTGCATGGTGTTAAAAGCATCTCATTTTTAATTACTACTAATGCTGCTGTTTCGATGGCATTTAGCACTGGATTACCCAAAAGCCTGGCTGTCTCAGGAACACCAATGTTATCCATAGGCAATGCAGAGAGGACTCAGGTTTTCCCAAGCCTCATCCAACTATGCAGAGGCAAGAAGAAACCCTTCTGTGTCCCATTTGCTGCATTTGCAGCTAACCCTTCTATCCTGGTTGGTTTTATCCGTGGTTTCTAGCCTGTGCTCCACCTCCATTTCTCTGTATCCTGACGAAGGAAGTGCTGTGATGATTTGTTAATGCTCAGATTCTAACTGTGAGCAGCAGCACTCACATCCTGCTGTGTAATATTCCTTGTCATGGGCTGCAGTGCTCGGTGGCTGGGGCAGGCTGCCTTCCCTTCCCTCCCCATGCCGGCTGCTCTGCAGGCCTTGCCACAGCTCTGGCACTGGGCTGTGGGGAGCTGTGGTGGGCATTGCTCCTGCCTTCCCCCGCTCCCAGCACTAAATACCTGGTGTGCTCTATCTCTGATGCTCCTTATCAGCTCCAGGTTTGTTTGCTTGCATAATTCTCTCAGTACCTTATTAGATTAGTGTGATTTCAAAGTGTTAAGAGCATCAGTGCCTCAAAGAGTTTTGCAGTAGCTTGCCTTGGCCTCAGATTAGATGCAGACATAATAATAATAGAAAATAGAATATAGAATAATAGAAAACTGTTTGGGTAGAGATGGTTTTCTTTTCTTCCTGGATTAACAATAGAAGCATGGAGACCTGTTGGAAAGGAGCAGGGTTTTCTCATGTAGTTGCTTTAATCCTACCTGTGTCTCTGATATGTGTGACTGTTTTATGGGTTCATGTTCAGGAACAGTGGAGAAAGTCCCCATGTCCAGTAGCAAAGGCCACATGTGCTTCCCCAGGTCATGGGAAGAGAAGGGCATTCCTGTTTGCCCCTGTGGTTGGTGAACAAGGCCCATGTGAGCAATGTCTCATTTCTCCTGGATGTTTGGAGATGTGATTTGTGTAAAGAAGGGCTGTGAAAGAGGTTACACTGGAGCCAGCCACTGTCATCCCTGCTTCCCTCCCTCCTTTCCTCCCTCCTTCTTCTCTGAGAGTAACAGTAAGGCATGCTGCATGTATGTGAGTGCTATGTCAGCACATAGGAAATAATGAGATCTTCCTGTTCCTAATAGTGGCAGGAATAATCAGACCAGTATCTTCATAACATCCCAAATGACAAAGGTATATGTGCTGCTGAAGACTGTGGTTGGAGACAGCCACCCAGCCCCTGTGAGGATGCTCACTCCTCTGAAGGGAGCTAGTCCTGACCCTTGGTCACAGACCTGGACGCAGCCCTAGCCAAGCTGATGCCTGCCTGAAGTGAGTGGCCAGTTCGCACCTTGTGCCCTCCCACTTCACACAGGGAGGATCTGTTTACAGAGTATTTTTGCCTTGCTTGGAGTGCTGGGTACAGCAGAAAATAGGCTTATAGTATAGCTAGGGAGATATCTTTACTTCTAAAAGGAAAAAGTATGCTCTGCTTTCCGTATTCAGGCCGTATACCCATTCTGAGCATGTAGTCTCAGCCCCTCCAGCTCCCTCTGTCTCCCATTTGCCTGGTTGCAAAAGCATCCAACAGCCACATTCACACTGTAGTTTGGGCTCAGCCAGCACCAGGCATTGACTTTCCTATCCAGAAAGATTTATTGTTATTCCTACTTGCTCTCACCCTTCCCTCACCGTCTCCCTTAAAATTCCCACCCCTCGGCTTGCTGAATAATTTCAAGGTGCTAATTGCCCTGCACTGCAGCTGATCCATTGATCTGGAACACAAACAGTCTCAAGGTAATTTTCCGTCTGAGCCCGTCTGGGGCTTGTGCAAGTGCTGGTGTTTGTTTCCTTGTTTTTTAATTTCCTGCAAAGAAAAGCTTTTGTGTTGCTCTCCACAAGATACCTGCGCCTCTGCCTCAGCCAGTGGCTGCTCTGTAAGGTCACGTGGGACTTGAGGAAAATTGACACTAACAGTACCCGATTCTGTGTAATTTATGTCTGTGAGTGGAAATTGATAATCCCTCTCCATAATATTGTGTCCCTCTATCAAAACTGTTAGCCTAGTCCTTGAGGTATCAGGTGGCTTTATTGCCCATCTTTACTCTTGCATTTGGGACATACTAGGAGCAACTCGGACTCTTTGTCCAGTTATAAAAATACTTGTTCTGCTAGATAAATACTTGGAGGCAGAGGTTGCTGGGGTTTCACATCTCTGAGGATTCAGACATCCCTGTCTGTAACAGCTGACCGCAGAATTCAGCACTGGGTCACTACTGGCCACTGGGAAACGCATCCTGCACAGCAGAGAGTTAATATTCCTCTGGCTATTGCTTCCAGCAGCCTCAGCAGAAGCTGTGCCTTTGCAGGGTTTGATCCGAGGGGCGGGGGTGTGTGATGATGTAATGTTACCAACTCCCTGCACTGGTGGGAGGAGGTGAGGTAAAAAATAAACTCATCTGCATTCATTTCTCTCTCCAGCTTGTATGCACTGGTTCAGTTTACCTGGAAGACTTGCTTTCATATTTTTAAATAAAATCAGTGGTTGTTTTTCTTACCCCGGGTAAGGCTGCTGTGGCAGCACTGGTGGCGAGCAGGAGAGGGCCAAAGGGAGCACCCCCTCTGGTGCTGGCAAGGCTGCACCCTGCGTGCACCCCTCCAGGGCAGGGGCGGGATGAGTTTTGCAATCCCATTTCTGGAGGCAGTCTTGTCTGCAGGTGGTGTGTGCATATAAGTAGAAATGAGTAGCAGTTGTCTACCCCTGGATCACAAGCAGATTTTGAAAAACGTAACACCTATCTCCCTCCAGAAAAGCAACCCCATCACAGAGTCAGATAAGTTGCCTGTGCTTCAGACCCCTTTGGATGAAAAGCTGCAGGCTGAGTCAGAAGGGAAGGACAGCTCTAAGGTGGCATGTAACCAGGCAGAGGGGTGGGAGGGGAGAGGGAGTCATTGGCATTATTTGCAGTCCTTGCCTCTTTCCAGGCTGGCTGGTAGATCCTGTCCATCTGGCAGAGCTGTTTCTTTGGCAGGAGGGGAAAGTTTACTCCCGCTAACATCTCTCACACCATGCCTTTGAAGGGGTGCTGGCTGGAGTGACTCAGCCATTGCTTTAAGGACTTCAGCTGTAGAAAAGAAGGATCTGCCTGAGTGAGTGTGTGCAGCCCTAACAGCTGTATACTTGGCTTTTCAGAAATGGCAGATTGATGACACCTCTGGAATAACTTGGCACCTCCCAGCCAAGGAAAGATTTTCCCAGTTCAAACACAGTACTGAATATCCCCTCTGTCCATCCACAAATTCACAGAGAGTAGGAAAAGGGAAGTAGAAAGACATCTCATAAACTGGAAACTGAGCTGCTGTGAATCCTTTTCCCAGCACCACCCCATGTCACCTGTGTGCCTGGCACTGTCAGGGGATGGGAGCACATCAGAGCTCAGCTGGCCTGCACAGCTGGCAGCTGGGAAGAGTCTTGGTTTTTTATGATGGTGGGCTCAGATGACAAGAAGACAAAAGGAGTAATTCTTGTGGTGGTGATGGGTTGGGTAGCCAGCACTCGCAGATTTCTCTCTGATTTTTCCACAGACGTGCAAATATGTCTGCACTGTCCTGAAAGTAATTATTTGAGTGGTGCTATGAATCCATTCTCTAGTCTCAGAGCAAGATGGGAACACCCCAGAAATGGACCTATAATGGACAGCTGTTATTGGACACTATTGGAACTGCCTCTGGTCTGACTTGGTGTGGTGAGTGTTGTGGATCCAGAACATCTCCAGGAGGGAAGTCTTCTCCTCCACATCCTTTAACTGGAACAAGGGCAGGCAAGCATTTAGCAAAACAGCTTCAAAAGTTGGAGATCTTGATGTTTTCATGTAAAGTTAATGAATGCTAAAAATGGCATTTCTTATTCATTTCCCTGCCTGAGGCCTGCCTGTGGTTCTGGACATGACCCAGGATGTACACAGGACTCTCACTGTGGTGGAACACAGGACTACAGCAGCACTTCCAGGAACAGCAGTCTTGTGTACCCACCCAGGACACAGCTTCACCTGACTTTTCTGCTTGCCGCAACCTTCATGTTAGTCCCAGGTGAAGGACCACAGACAGTCTGGAAGGTTTCCACAAGGCCAGGAGAAAATTAAAGCAGCAAAATCCTTGCAAAACCCCATGCATACACTCATCGGATACTGAATACTTGAGCCAGGGAAGGGAAAGGAACGGGCACATGAGTTCTTGTGGGTCTTCAGAGATCTATACTGGGTGCCTCTGGTGAAGCAGCTTCAGCTGCAGCAGGTCTGGTAGATGTGCAGAAGAACATGCCACTACTTGGGTATGTGGTTAGTGCAGGACAGGCAGAGACTTAAGTGGTGTTTCTGGCCTCTGCCTATAACAGTGAAGCACTTGGTGGTTGTTGAGTTTAGCTCTTTGTCAAGTCAACACAGGGATGCAAATTCTTTGCTTGAAGATGGGGAAGCTGAGGTTTGGAGGAATATATGCTGATTTTAAAGGAAATACATTGTGTTTCATATGGCCGAATATCTCTCTCCTGCAAGGGAAACTTGCATTGCAAACACATTCTTTTCCCCTTGGGAATATCTGGCTTTTCTTTAATCTAGCTGCTGTCCAGATGAAGAACAAAGGAGTCACTTGTTTTGGGTTTAGGTTGGAGCCTAATGGAGAAAAAGCAACTGCTTGGATTTCTGCAGCCATTGCTGGTTTTCCCGCTTCAGAGGGATAGGAGAGGCGTGGACATCCATTACTTCACTATCACAGGCACTGCTGGGGATGGTTCTGAGGTGCCACCCTGCTGCAGACACAGGAGGCTTTGGGAAAACAGCGAGAAATGGAAATATCAGCACACAATTAAAGCAGAGCTGCTTCCTTTAAGTGCACAAGGGTGGCTGGCCAGATCACACCTCCTGATCACACCTTAATTTTGGTGCTGTTACTGTAACACCCAGGAGCCACAATGCTCTGTGATGCCAATATTTCACATATTTCACATCTTATTTAGTGCAAGAGAGAAGGACTTTGGCAACCAAATATTTAGTGTGAAAGGGAAGCACAATTATGGGAGAGGATGTGATGTGCTCAAGGTCACCTCACAAGCTAGTGACACTCAAGACAGGTAAGTCATATCTTTTGGGACCAGACCACTGTGATGGACTCACAGCATCCATTTGCAGCCATTGGCACTGTCCCAGCATTCCTGCACATGAATTGTCTCTGTCTGGCAGAAACAAGGCACCTGTGAAACAGCCTGCAGCTCTACTTAAACATCAAGCCAGAAGCCAGCTGGGCAATGAGTATAAAAAAGTCTGGAAGAAACAGAGAAAGGCTGCACAGAAATTGTGCATTTATGAACACAGCACATTTCTTGCCTCTGCTTCTTACAGTCAGCAAGAGCAGCAGAGTATTAATCTGGTTTTTGCTGGTTTTTGCATTCACAACAGGCTTCAGCAATAATGTTCACTTTATTTTAGCTCTTCTCCAGAAATGGGCTTTTCAGTTTCTTCTGCTTGCCTGTATTCAGGCAGCAGAGAGATCCTGAACAGCTTATATTAGGTAAAAGTCACTGGTTTGTCCAGTCCCAGTGGTGTGCCAGGCGTATTGGATTGCTGGAACTAGCCCAAATTCCTGTCTGCACCCTTAACTGGGAAACATGGATGGAGATGAGCAGGGAACTCCAGAGGTGTAAATAGATCAGTCTGCCACATGGCATCATCTCTGCTCTGTACAAATACAGTTGAGGACATGCTGAGCGAAAAAAATAATTTTAACTAGCACATGCTCCTTCACCAGCTCTGGAACTAGCATAAATACATTCCCACTACTGCTGCTTTTAGCAGACTAGCTACTAAACTTTCTAGGACAGTGCCACACCTCAGGATCTACCTCATCTCATTCCTCAAAATCTATGAAGGCTGTGTGTCCGTGCCAGCAGAGGTGAGGATCCCTTTAGCATCTACTGAGAAAGTAGTGCCTGTGTTCCCAGATAGGTAAAGAGGAGCAACACCATACTGTCCTTCTCCATTATCCCAGGGCATGGACGTTGTGCCTGGGATGTCTTCGTAATTGTACCATTAGTGGTAAAAATACAGACTTCTCCATCTTTGAACATGACACCTCCAGTGCTTTCCTGTCAGACTTTCCTATCTCGTGCAGATACGTGGGCAGATGTATAACAGTGGAGAAGCTTTACAGCAGTGTCATCTGTCTTCCCTAAAATTTTTTATAAAGGCCTTGCTTGGGAGCTGCTAGATCATAGTGCCTGCAGAAATAGTTGTGTTCTGGGGCATAGTGGATGGGATGGTTTAGGATAAGTAGGTACTTTGCATAGAAAGTTTCCATCTGTTTCAGAATATTCACTTGTCCCTGCAAATTGTTTACATGGCCAGTGAAGCTTCAATTAAGATGGCTGAGCTGATATAGTGCCTGCTGTAGCTTCTGAGGTGGTTGTAAATACCTGGTATTAAATCCCTTGATGTGTCTAGTTAGGAGTCACTTCTCTCTCTTTGAGAACAGGGCTTGAAAAAATGCGCCGAGTGACCTCAGTGCTCTTTGAAGCAGATTTTTGGGTCTACTAATTTTTATAAAATAAAGGTGGGATGAATGTGGTTATCATTTCCCTCCAGTAATGGGCTTAGAGGACTCCCTTGTTTGTGACTAATAAGAGTGGTTTCCATTAAATGGACACAGAGTCACATGTGTAATTCTCTCTATATGTAATTTGTCCTATTCACATGAATAGTTGAAAATTCAAACTGGTTATTGTACTGGGTAGAGCTTGAATTGAATTGTCAGGGCAACATGAGAAAATTGCACTGAGTACGTTCATCCATTCTAGTGTAAATGCATAAATAGCCTTTAGTGTTAATTACTCCATAAATTGAAAGAAAATCTGTAACAGCAGACAAGGACTAGTACAAGATAAATGTCATGCAAAAAGTGAGGGAAGATGCAGTGCTCGAAGTTGCTCCTAGGAGGCGTGGGTTTGGGGAGAGCTGGTCTGTACTGGATGCTCTGAGACAGCTGCTCAGAGCTCAGGGAGCAGGACTTTTACAGACTCAGGGTGCTTGCTTTTCCCTAGAGTGCATTCTTGTTTGCTTCTTGTTTTCATTTTCTTTCTTTTCCTCTGTCTGTTTGTCTGCCTTTTATGGTCTTGATTGTGGAAAATAAGAGACCTTTGCTTTTCAAACCTACTTAATTATCCCTGGAATAGCACTAGCACGAACAGCTTCCTCCCTCAGAGTCAAAGCAAAGATGCTCAAAGAGGCCAGAACAAAACTTCGCAGTCCCTCCCATTCTAAACTGTTTTTAGACGTTCACATCTTTGTGCAGGAATTTTCTATGCTGCTTTGAGTTAGCTGTGAAATGCTTCAGTTGTGAGATGCGTATAACATCCGCTGAACAGGTCAGCTGGTTCTTGAGAGCAAGATTTAGAAGAAATAGGGGGGTTTTACCCACATTATGGGTAGGAAACTGAGGCACAGAAACATTGAGGCTAGATATATATAAAACATCAAGCTGTTACTTCCTCACTGCAGAGTGTGTGAGTTTATGAACTTAACAATGTTCTTTTGACAGTTGTGTGAGTGGGATAATACCTAAACAGGAAAATGAAATGACAGGTTTCACAGCTTCCCTGTTGAGGGTATTTGGAATAAAAAAACCCTCTCAGTTTTGCATGCATACTCTGTTAGGAGAAAGTGTCAGAAGCACAAAAGCACACAGTTAGAGGTGGCAAGGTTCCCTGGCTGTGGATCCAGTCCTGCAGAGGTGCCCAGGCAGATGCCCAGGTGCATCAGGAGCAAGTCTGAGATGCACAAAGAGCAATAAAAGACACAGAAATTAAAGTTTGAGTCTACTAACTTTTATGAAATAAAGGTGGGATGACTGTGTTTGTCTTTCCCTCCTGTAAAAAGCTTAGAGGACTCCCTTGTCTTCTGTCCCTGTCGCTGTGATCCTGGAGAAACCTGCTGTCCTATTTGCTGGTAGCATTTGGTATCTAATGGACATGCGGAGGTTTAAAAATCCCTGCCGTGCACCAGATGTCTTGCTGCTGGCTCATGCATGTGAGCCTGAGCCCGAGCATGCTGCAGGCAGAGACGCTGTGCTAGAGGCACTGCACTCCTCATGTCACAAGTCATGTTTGCAGGGCTGACTTCTGTTCCTGCCTCTGGCACAACATCTCTGGTTGCCCAGAGAGGTGGTGGATGCCCCATCCCTGGACACATTCAGGGTTGGGTTGGATGAGGCTTGGAGCAAACTGCTCTAGTTGAAGACATCCCTATCCATTGCGGGAAGGTTGCACTAGATGGCCTGTAAAAGTCCCTTCCCACCCAAACCATTCTCTGATCCCCTCCAGTTTTGTCCTCTGAGAAGGGTGACAGCTGACCAAACCATTAGCATAAATGGAAAAGATAGCAGAAGCTGCTTGGTCATGAGTGTGCTGACCTTTCCGCAGGATGAGCTCAAGCTTGTTGGCATGTGAGATGATTTCAGCTGGATTGGAGCTGTGGGATTTTCTTCCTCCTCCTGTGCACATAAGCAATAACTTTTTGGACCTAATCATCATGTTCCTCAGCGCAAAGCTAAGTGACGAGCTTTCATCTTGCTTGGCTGTTGTGCTTAGGTAAGTCCCTTGGTGTGGGAGTGCTCTGTGGCACTCAGACCAAACTCACACCAAGTACCTTCTGCCTGGTAGCCACTCCTCTCTGTGCTGCAAACTGCCCACAGGATCTTACTTAGAATTTATGTGGCAGCAAAAATCTTTACTCACAGTTATTAAGTGTGAAGCTGGCAGCCTGTGTTTTGAGGCCAAAAGAAAGGCCATTTGCATCCTCTGAAAAGTTATGATTTGCAGTGTAACATCCCCAGGATGTTTTTGCTGCCCTGGTGGGCTCCTGTGGAGGAAGCACAGTGCTGGATCACTGGCTTATCCATGCAGCAGAGCAAAGGAAGGAATGCGGCATTCTGCAGGAAAAACTTCTGTGCTTCCAGAGTAGCAAAGATCAGAACACACAAAGCTGGCCATCGGAGCAACTCTAGAGCTCTTTCTGGATTTTAGCACACTATAGAAACTGATAAATAAATATCTTTATCCTGCTTTAACCCCTTTCACACAGCTTTCTGGAAGTGAGAAACGAGTACTCCATTTCCCAACATTAACAGAATATTCACTTTGCCTGATTTCTCAAAAGAAATGAGATTCAGGTGTTACTTTCTACCCACTCTCCCCTCAGGATTTTGAGCTCATGTGGCCAGTTTCCACAGTGCCTGCAAGAATAAAAGTTTCCTAAAATGTTTCCTGAGCAGAGATATCCAGGTCAAACGTGTGTTTTATGCACATGTCAGGGAAACCACACCAGTTGGGTGTTGGCAGTGGGCCCTGGGCATCTCAGCTCTTTGCTGATGGTTGGGGCATGGCACACTCTGCACAGCAGCACCCACGTGCAGCACCCAGTGGCCTCTCCAGCCCCTCCAGCGTGGTGAGGCTGACAGAGAAGTCAAAAAGATGCCTAGGCTTTGGATCAGGCTTTACAACCTCAGATAATCTCTCACTTCATTTTAAGATGGGATTTTAAAACTGCAGAGCAATGAAAAGCTTCGACTGGGGAATGGGAAGAGAATCCATTAATAAACATAAAGATCCTATTAAATACATATATACACATAAACTGTGTTGCCACTTGGCAGCATTGGGCAACAGCTCTCCCAGTTTATCATGACTTTTGCAGTTGGCAGCACTTCTATTTTTAATGACTTACCACTGGAGTCCTGTTATTGCAGGAGCCTTTTTCTCTATCTTTTTAATGCAAGCCAGAGTCTAGCTGCCATTTTTGCACAGGGAAACTATAAAAGGTGAAATAAGTACAGTGTAAGGTTTCTAAAGCTGGTCAGAAAATCCACAATATTTTAAAATTTCATTATTTTTTAATATTTGGAGTTAACTGTGGCTGCAAACCTAAGTCTCATAATGATGCATCAAATGAGCAATTGGTTCATTCGGAGCACCAGAACAAACCAGGGAGTAGCACATCACTCAGAGCACTCTGCTATCATGTAAAAATTTGTGTACTGAGTGAAGATAAGTGCTTAGGAGATGATCCAACATACCACACCAAAGGAACAAACCAGCTGAGGGTCTTCATTTCTGTCCAAGCACTATGATAAATCCATCATTTATCTACAGTTTCACTTGGAAGCTGAGAGGTGTCCTGAAGTGGGTATCTGATTGCCATGAAGTTGGAAGAATCCACAGAAAACAGCTCACAGCGTGTCTTTCTGGAGGAAGGGGGTTAGTTAGCAGTGCGTTGAACAGGACTCATCCAGCTATCAGTGTGGGTAGGTGAAATGCATTTCTTTTGTGGTACTGTGCATTTTCCAGTTATTTCCCCCTTAACTATAACCTTTTCATGAGAAGCATGAACCCATTTAAACTAGGTACAGAAAGGGGAAAAAAGTTCTGGTGGTGTTGCCCTTTCTCAGAGCATTTTGCACATTTTCCAGTGTTCTTTTGGAGAGGTAGGGCTCTCTCCCAGTGCTGTGCCTCCTGCTATGCAGGGTGTGTGAAACTGAGGGGTCTTCAGGGTAGAAAATGTAGGCAGAAAAAATGTTGTTTTCCTAATGTTGTGCAGACTGTCAGACTGACTCTTCGGTCAGGGTTGTAAACCAGGAGATCTTCCTTCCTTGCTTTCTGTGACTTCCTTGGCTGCTTGCAAAGACCCATGAGCTGGAATGTCATCATCATCCCAGCATCCTCCCAAGGATATTTTAGGAGTGTCACATGGAACACCAGCTCACAGTACTTACAGTGGCAGCAATTCAATCGTATTTGGGTTTCAGCCAGTGTTTGTTGTTCTCCTTGGAAATGGTATTGATTATTGGAGCTCAGCAGCTAATTATGGCCGATATGATACTCACCACCTCACATCCCAGGATGACATGTGCCAGGAAGGCTGCTCTTCTTCAACTGGGGCTGCCAAATGGGCCAATGAGGCTGTAGACAGACTCCATACCTTGTAAATCACCTGTGCTGTGAATAAGCAGTTACTCACGCCCTAAATGTTATTTGACGTGTTGGCTGGGTTTGGTTTTCACAGGGACTGGCATTAGTTTGATACCTGTGCCAATGGAGAGCAGCCCCACGGTTTTTGGAGCCCACCAGCACTTGGTACCCAGCGTTGCATTGCCAGGGCAAATCATCCTGGACTATCACAATGATCACATCTTGTTGAGGCTGGTGGTGTTCCATGCCAGAGACCATGGATGGAATGACAGCTTGAATCTGGAAGCCTGCTCTTCCAGGCTGTGGTAGTTGTTGTGTAGGGCAGCAAATGATGGTTACAGAGCCTGCAGGCAGCTGGTGCCTTCTGCTAGCAACTCTGCAAAGCCTTACATAGCAAAACCAGAAAAATCTTAGGCCTTCATCCCAATGAAAGGTCACAATGAAAACCCTGATTATAATAAACTAAGCCCACATCTCTGAACTTTTAGAGGTCTTTCTCAGCCGGAATTGAGATATCCCCCATGATCAGAAGTGGGAGTGACTGCACTCTGATAAACCAGTTGCAAGAGAATCTTGAGAGCCTAGCCCGCTAGGAGGACAAGAGATGTGACAATGCTGAAGTTGTGGGGGCCTGGAGCTCTGTTCTCCTGTGGGGAAAGTGGTGGCAGTGGTGAGTTGGTACTGAAACGTGGGCAATTCCTCATTTTGCTCTTTATTTATTACCTTATTCTGCCTCACTGAGTCTGCGCTAATGTTACAACTGGTGTTTTCAGCTCTCTTTGGGTTTACAGCATTCAACAGCTTCCTGGGCAAAGCACCATCCCACGTGGCTTATTTAACACTATTTAGATGAATTTGTTGAGCCTTCAGCCTGGGTTTGTTTCATTAAACTTTGGGCTGTACTTTTCCATCTGGCTGCCTAGTGGAAACAGTGTCCAAAATTGGTATTTCAGTCACTTCCTATATATTTTTCCAAGTTAATTGAATCATGAGAAGCAGGTTACTTAAGCAAATGCAATGGCCCTTGTCACACTTCATAGGGCCTGTTAAACACATAAACCCAAAAATTATTAACACTTCTGAGTAATTACAAGTGCAATGAGCAAATCAGCCTGCCTTCTCCCTGAGGAGAGCTTGAGGAGGTCTTCTTGGGGCAGTTCATCCAGAGCAGCTGCTGCTGGAGTGAAATGGGATAATGCCTCTGTCCACTATGAAATACTGCATCTTCCATCATATCCCTGGCCCAAAATTGTGTTTAAACTGGTATTTAGTGAACTGCAGTCCTTGTCATCTGTACAAAATGGGAATATCATCTACTCTGTTTATAGAGAGGGAAATGAGTTACGATCTCGCTGCCAATAGTGAGTCATTAGTGGACTTGGGCACACCTGGGATGTGCCCACTGCAGGTGGGATCAGTTGGTGAGAACAGGACCCTGAAACAGATGTAGCTCAGGAGCAGTTGTTTTGAGCTCTAGCTTCTTGATGCCAGGTGATGCAGGAAGCTTGGGTTTGGAGGTGCTTTTCTGATGGAAAGGGCTGATTAGAAAATGGTATTTTGCTGCAATAATTTGCTGCAAGTGACTTGCAGTGGCCTCTCTGATGTAACATGCTGTTGATTAATGTACAAACTTACCCCCTCTCCCTGGTGTCTAGTTTTCATTCCATGTAAGCTCTGATTATTGAAAAAGAAACATTGGCTTATGAAGCTAAACATCAAAATGCAGAAACAGAAACCTCAGTGTCCCCACTGTTTGCAGTGTGTTTGCTCAGGGTTGTTTTCATGCCACACACAGTTGAGGTTATTGAGGAGAGCAAAGTGAATAGTTTCTGTTATTCAGTTCATTTTGGGTTTTCAATGCTGTCAGTGTCTCAGGGAAGTGGTGCCTGAGGATTCAGAGAGGGTGAGGTTAGGAATTTATTACACAGTATCTGGGGCTGTACAGAAACAACTCCCAAAGGTCTCTCTGGAGGAGAAAGAAAGGATACTGCATGGAGGAGCCAGGAGTGTGTGGACATGGAGACATGCAATCACTTGCTTACAGTGCCAGAGTGCTGACTGCAAGAGCAGCGATGCTGGGGTTTATGCTTTCGGACTCCTGGGCTGCATCTCACCTCTGAGCTAAGTGTATAGGCCTCCCCTGGGACATCTGCTGTGTCCTTGCTGGCTGGATCCACATCTGAGATCAGGTTCCTTACACCAAGTAGATTTAGCTGGGATTATGCATTTGGTAGTTTGGATCTGGATCCGACCTGTTTGTTTCTCTAATTTGCCAAACAAAAATCTGACGTCCAGAGAATCCTAGAGCAGTGTATGCCTTCATTCCGGAGTCTGCATCTGGTTTTCTGGGCTGTTAATATATTAAGGCTTTTAAAAAACAGTTAATAATTTGCATTAAATGGTTTAGCTGCAGATTTTTAACTACTTAACCACAACAGAGTAGAAGCAAGTGGAATGGGATTATTCTTAGTATTTTCCATTTCCAAAGTAATTTGCATTTTCTTAGTATGTGCTTATCTTGCAATCCCTAGTATATGTGTTACACCATCTGTCTTGGTTTGAAAGACAGGTGTCTTCTAAGGAAGGCAGGAGCCTCCCTTGGAATGGAAAATGTGACCCCCTTCCTTCCGAATTATTATAATTTTGAAATTAAGGGTCTTTCAGGTAAAAATATGAGAAATAGGAATAACAGTTCCTTACTAGCAAGGCATACAAAACACCAATAACTATGGCA
>VZTD01001521.1:245070-256072 GCA_013397725.1 Rhagologus leucostigma | reverse complement strand
GCCGTTGCTCTCCTCCGCGCCCGCTGCTGCCCCGCGAAGCCCCCCGGCCCGTGCACCAGGTGCCGCTGCCCCGCCCCAGGGGCGGTCCCGGCGCGGTCCCGCCCCGGATCCTCCCGCCGCAGCTGCAGCCGGGCGGCGCGCACTCCGCTCGGTCGCCGCCGCGGACTCGCCGGAGCGCACGTGGCGACGCCATGGCCCGACTGGTGCTGCAGGACGGGTCGGTGCTGCCCGGCCGCCCCTTCGGGGCCGTCGGGGCCGCCGCTGCCGGGGAAGTCGGTGAGTGCGGCCGGGGGGCCGGGCCGGGGCCGGGATGTCGTGGGGCGGCCCGAGACAAGGGACGGAGAGGGGAGGGGGGATCCGGCCCTGCCCGGGACTCCCTCAGCTCGGGGCCGTCCGTGGGGCCTGTCCGGGGCGCGGTGTTCGGGTCGGCCCGGTTGTGCTCGGCTCGGTGCCCCCCGGCGGGACGCGGGGCCGGGGCTGGCCCCCCCATCACCACCATCCCGGTCCCTTGCAGTGTTCCAGACTGGCATGGTGGGGTACCCCGAGGCCCTCACCGACCCCTCCTACAAGGCGCAGATCCTGGTGCTTACCTACCCGCTGGTCGGTAACTACGGAGTGCCCCGGGACGAGCCCGACGCCTTCAGCCTCAGCAGGGTGAGCAAGGGGGCCCAAGGGGCTGCGTGTCCCGTCTTAGTGTCGCTGTGGCACGTGGCAGAACGGGACGCCGCACGGTGCCAGGGCGGGATGGATGGCACGAGGTGCCAGGGCAGGACGGTGCAGGGTGCCAGGGCAGGCAGCGAGTGGCACGTGGTGGCAGGCAGAGGTTTGACTCCGATGCTGCAGGGCCCAGAGCCGCAGCGGGGCCCAGCGTGCTGTGACATGGCGAGGACTGGGGCTGGGCAGGGGGAGACCCCAGTGCACTGGGACTGGGGTGCCTTCGCAGCACGTGGGGTGTGGGGCTGTGTGTTTCCTCACCAGGGCTCTGTTGCAAGGTGGGGGTCTTAAACCCCTGGGACAAGGCAGGGCTGGGGCTGGGCAGAGGGGCTGCTCGAGGCCCCAGCCCCCTCCCAGCCCGTTGGCCTCCACGCTGCCCGTCCCGGGGCAGAGTCCAGCCCTGCTGTGGCTGTGCTGTGCCGGCCTCCCCACGCCGACCCTGGGGGGGTCTTGCTGTCAGCAGCCCTCTCTGGGCCTGTGGTGTGTGGGTCTCTGCTGTGGCCCATGCTTCGGTGAACCAGAGCCCTGATCCCATGGGACAGGACATACTGGCATGTGTGGACCTCGCTGGCGAGGCTGTGGCCGTAGGGACTGGTGCTTTCCCGTCAGCTTGGTTTGTGCTGCGGCTGTGCCAAGCCGAGGGGTCCTGTGGCATGGGCCATGTTGACACGTGGGCTGCAGTCCAGCAGCACTGTGGGGGCCTGGACACCCCATCCTGGGGCTCCCTGATCCAGGGACTTTGCTGGACTAAGGGTCAGCCTCGCTGTGATAGGTGTGAGACAAGGTAGGGGCAGTGGGAGGGCTGGTCCTGTGCTGTGGGAATGGGGTCCGTGTTCCATGGGGTTTCCCCTGGGCTGGTGACCCTCTGCCTTGCTTGCTCACCCTCTGTCCCCGCAGTGGTTTGAGTCCAGCAAGATCCATGTGGCCGCACTGGTGGTGGGCGAGTGCACAGAGACCCCCAGCCACTGGAGCGCATCCCACTCCCTGGACCAGTGGCTGAAGGAGCAGAATATCCCTGGGCTAGAAGGTGGGACTGGGGAGACGGCAGAGTAGGGTGGGGGCTGTGGATCTGCGAGTTCCGAACCAGACCCATCTCTGTGTTGAAATTTGCCCGCCTGGGGTTTGACCCTGTGTTGGCATTTGGGGGTGATGGTGCTGCTGAGGCGCAGGGTCCTGCTGGGGTGGGCCGGGACCGTGGGGTTGTGTCTCACAGCCCTCTTGCAGGGGTGGACACCCGGGCGCTGACCAAGAAGATCCGCGAGAAGGGGACGCTGCTGGGGAAGCTGGTGCCGGACGGGACCTCCGAGGGGAGCCTGTCCTTTGAGGACCCCAACAAGAAGCACCTGGTGCAGGAGGTGTCGCTGAAGGTGTGGCGGGGGGTCTGAGCGGGGCTGGGGGCAGCAGAGGGGGCTGTGGAGCCCCTCACTGTGGGCGGCTGGCCCCAGCAGGAGTCCGGGCGATCCACTCTCCCTCCCACAGGCGCCACGCGTGTTCAACCCGGGCGGGTCCCTGCGTGTCACGGCCCTCGACTGCGGCCTGAAGAACAACCAAATACGGTGCCTGTGCAAGCGGGGGGTGACTGTCACTGTGGTGCCCTGGGACCACCCGCTGGACCCTGCAGGTGAGATGGCAGTGGTTGGGGATGATCTGGGCCCCCACCGAGGGGGGATGGGGGGAATGGGGCCTGGCGTAGGGACTGTCTGCGTGAGTGGTGCTGGGGACAGCAGGCACCTGTGCCCTGCTTAATGCCTTGGGGTGGGGAGCCTTGGTGTCATCTTTCCTGGGGGCTTTGGGGCTTGGGGCCCTCAGTGTGGCACCACAGGAGCGGGGCCGTGGGCTCGGGATGCCTTGCTGTGATTGGCGTGAGGGACTCTGGACTGTGGTATTGGTGTGGCTCTGTGGGGGGGCGGGCATGAGGGACTGGGGGGGCCTTGCTGCCACTTGAATGGGTGTTGTGGGGACAGAACACCTTGGTGGCAACCCTGCTGGGATGTCAGGAGGGTTGCAGGCTCAGGTGCTTCTCTGCTGGTAGCCAGGAGTGCCTGCTGTGAGCCTGTGGGGACCTTGGGGGGCCCTACTGTGATGTCGAGGGCCTGAGGGGCCCCACTCTGACCCTGCTGCTCTCTCGACACAGACTTTGATGGGCTGTTCATCAGCAATGGCCCTGGGGACCCACAGCTCTGCCAGGAGACAGTGTCCAGCCTGCGCCAGGTGCTGGACGCGCCCCAACCCAAGCCCATTTTTGGGATCTGCCTGGGACACCAGCTGCTTGCCCTGGCCCTCGGTGCCCGTACCTACAAGATGAAGTGAGTGGGGGCCCAGGGTCACTGCGGGGGTCCTGGCTGCTGGAGCTGCCTGACAGCCGTCCCGCCACCCAGGTACGGGAACCGCGGGCACAACCAGCCCTGCCTGCACAAGGACACGCAGCGCTGCTTCATCACGGCACAGAACCACGGCTTCGCGGTGGAGGCGGGCAGCCTCCCACCCGGCTGGGTCCCGCTCTTCACCAACGCCAACGACGGCTCCAACGAGGGCCTCGTCCACCAGCACAAGCCCTTCTTCAGGTGTGCGTGGGGCACAGCAGGGATCCTGGGGCTGGGGGGCTGTGGCTGTGGGATGGCAGGTCATAGGGATGTGCCCTGCCTGACCCCCTCCACAGTGTCCAGTTCCACCCTGAGCACTGCGCCGGCCCCACGGACCTGGAGGGTCTCTTTGATGTCTTTGTGGAGGTGGCACGGGACCTGCGGGACGGGCATGGCAACGCCCGGACAGGTGGGTGTGGGTGTGAGGGACAGCCGGGACCATGGGCCAAGGGCTGCAGGATGGGGCTGTGCACGGGGGTGCCCTGTCCCCAGCGTGCCACATCCCCCCAGTGCGGGAGCGCCTGCAGGAGTGGCTGAGCTACACCAAGGCGTCAGCAGGGGACTTGGATGCAGCCCGGCCCCGCAAGGTGCTGATCCTGGGCTCCGGTGGCCTTTCCATTGGGCAGGCGGGCGAGTTTGACTACTCAGGGTCACAGGTGAGTGCCCACCCCAGGGCATGGGGGGCGGTAGGGGCCACAGGGGAGCAGAGGGGCCACAGGGGGGTGGAAGGGGCCTGGGGCCACCAGCTGTGACCCCTCTGCTCCCCATGAGGCCATCAAAGCACTGAAGGAGGAGAACATCCAGACGGTGCTGATCAACCCCAACATCGCCACAGTCCAGACCTCCAAGGGCCTGGCGGACAAGGTGTACTTCCTGCCCATCACCCCTGAGTACGTCACCCAGGTGAGCACCCTGGGGTGCTGGCTGGGAGGGGACGATTTAGGGATGCAGGGAAGGCAGAGTTGGGGGACGAGAGTGGGGCTGGGCTGGGGGATGGCCTAGAGCCTGGTGCATGTACGGCTGGGTGGGGTTGGAAGGGACTTGAGGGGCAGCTCAGGTGGAGTGGCAGCTGGAAAACACAGGACCCACCATGGTTTCTTTCCCACCACCCTGTGCCCCCCAGGTGATCCGGAACGAGCGGCCCGATGGGGTGCTGCTGACCTTCGGGGGGCAGACGGCCCTCAACTGTGGCGTGGAGCTGACCAAGGCGGGTGTTCTGGAGCGTTACCACGTGCGGGTGCTGGGCACCCCTGTTGCCTCCATTGAGATGACAGAGGATCGCAAGGTCTTCGTGGAGAAGATGGAGGAGATCGGGGAGCACGTGGCACCCAGTGAGGCTGCCGCCTCCCTGGAGCAGGTCTGGGGTGGTCTGGGGGGCTTTGGGGCAGGGCAGGGTCCTGTCCTTCCTGTCCCCACCATGACCCCGTTGCTCCCTGCAGGCGCAGGTGGCAGCTGAGCGGTTGGGGTACCCGGTGCTGGTGCGCTCTGCCTATGCCCTTGGGGGGCTGGGCTCCGGCTTCGCCAACAGCCGGGAGGAGCTGGTGGCTCTGGTGAGCCAGGCCTTCACACACACCTCCCAGGTGCTGGTGGACAAGTCCCTGAAAGGCTGGAAGGAGATTGAGTACGAGGTGGTGCGAGATGCCTACAACAACTGTGTCACGGTACGGGATGGAGGGAGGCCTGTGGGCTGCTGCAGAGGGAGAGATGTGGGGCAGCTGCTGAGGTCTGGGGGCTCCCACTGCGCCTTGTCCCCAGGGAGGGCTCCCCACTGCCTCACATGGTGCTGGCACAGCTGCTGTGTGCCACTGGGGCCTGCACCCTGTGAACCAGAGCCCTGCACCCCTGTGCTGTGGTGTTCACCCCAGCTGTCCACCCAGTGAAACACCCCGCGTATTCCAGTCCTGGCCGGGCAGGGGAGGATGTGGTGGGAACTGGGAGGAACCCACCACGGACAGCACGTGGAGCAGTGGGGAACCCCAGGCGTGCAGTGACCCCCCCCGTCAGGTGTGCAACATGGAGAACCTGGACCCGCTGGGGATCCACACGGGCGAGTCCATCGTGGTGGCGCCCAGTCAGACCCTCAATGACACCGAGTACTTCATGCTGAGGCGCACGGCCATCAAGGTGGTGCAGCACCTGGGCATCGTGGGCGAGTGCAACATCCAGTTTGCCCTCAACCCCGAGTCAGAGCAGGTACTTCCAGCTCCCACTCCTGATCCCCGGCCAGCCTCGCCCTGGGGGGATCTGAGTCCTGCCCCATGCTGTCCCACGAGGCTGTGCCGCACCAGCCCTCCCGTGCTGCAGCGTCTCTGGGACGCAGTGGGTCTGGCCGTGTCACCGGCTTGGGCTGTTCCACGGCACCCCCTGACCCTGCCTGCCCACTGCCCACAGTACTACATCATTGAGGTGAACGCCCGGCTCTCCCGCAGCTCGGCCCTGGCCAGCAAAGCCACTGGTTACCCACTGGCCTATGTGGCTGCCAAACTTGCCTTGGGCATCCCCCTGCCCCGCCTTAGGTAAGGTACCACCACAGTGCGGGACAAGGTGCTGGCTGGGTGGGATGGCCCCAGCAGCTGACACCTGTAACCTCCTCAGGAACTCTGTCACCAACTCCACCACAGCCAGCTTCGAGCCCAGCCTGGACTACTGCGTGGTGAAGATCCCGCGCTGGGACCTCAGCAAGTTCCTGCGCGTCAGCACCAAGATCGGCAGCTCCATGAAGAGCGTGGGTGAGTGCAGGGGGCAGGACTGGTGGGCACGTGGCGGGCACAGGATCTGCCTGCTCACCCCACCTTCTGCAGGGGAGGTCATGGCCATCGGGAGGAACTTTGAGGAGGCGTTCCAGAAGGCTCTGAGGATGGTGGACGAGAACTGTGTGGGCTTTGATCACACAGTGAAGCCGGCCTCGGACATGGTGAGCACTGGGGTCTGGGTGTCTGTGCTGGCTGTGCCATTCGGGGGGGAGAGGTGGCCACCTGCCTCCCTCGGCCGCACTCAACCCCTGGCCTGGCAGGAGCTGGAGACGCCAACGGACAAGCGAATCTTTGTGCTGGCGGCGGCGCTGCGGGCCGGGTACTCCATCGAGCGGCTCTATGAGCTGACCAAGATTGACCGCTGGTTCCTGCACAAGATGAAGAACATCACGGACCACGCGGTGCTGCTGGAGTCGTACCGTGGCGAGCAGGGCACCATGCCGCCCGCCGTGCTCCAGCGCGCCAAGCAGCTCGGCTTCTCCGATAAGCAGGTGGCCCTGGCTGTGCTCAGGTGAGATGGGGAGGGGGCGGCCCTGTTCTGCTCCCTGCCTCGATCCTGGCGCTCACCCAGCTCTGTCCAGCACCGAGCTGGCCGTGCGGAAGATGCGGCAAGACCTGAAGATTCTGCCAGTGGTGAAGCAGATCGACACGGTGGCAGCAGAGTGGCCGGCCCAAACCAACTACCTGTACCTGACCTACAATGGCTCTGAGCACGACCTGGCCTTCCGTGAGCCCCATGTCATGGTCATCGGCTCTGGCGTCTACCGCATCGGCAGCAGTGTCGAGTTCGACTGGTGCGCCGTCGGCTGCATCCAGGAGCTCCGCAAGGTCAGACGGGCCCCAGAACCCTGTGGAGCGAGGGGTGGGTGTCCCTGGTCAGAGGACGAGGCCGGGTAGGGGTTGGGGGCTCTGGGCTCACCGTGTCCCACCCCCCAGTAGATGGGTTTCAAGACAATCATGGTGAACTACAACCCTGAGACAGTGAGCACCGATTACGACATGTGCGATCGCCTCTACTTCGACGAGATTTCCTTTGAGGTGAGGGGGCTGCGGCCCCGACAGCTGCAGGGCTGGGTGAGGGCTGCCGTGGCTCTGTCCCAGCCAGCCCCCTGCTCCGCATGGTGCTGCAGGTGGTGATGGACATCTACGAGCTGGAGAACCCTGAGGGTGTGATCCTGTCCATGGGCGGGCAGCTGCCCAATAACATCGCCATGGCCCTGCACCGGCAGCAGTGCCGCATCCTGGGCACCTCCCCGGAGGCCATAGACTCAGCCGAGAACCGCTTCAAGTTCTCCCGCCTGCTCGACTCCATCGGCATCAGCCAGCCCCTCTGGAAGGAGCTCTCCAACATGGAGGTGGGGCCCAGTGAACAGGAGAGGGCTGCCTCGGGGTGGCTCTCCGTGTGTACGCTGAGGTTCCATCTCTCCCGCAGTCAGCCAAGCACTTCTGCTGCAAGGTGGGGTACCCCTGCGTCGTGCGCCCTTCCTACGTGCTGAGCGGTGCTGCCATGAACGTGGCGTACTCGGACAGCGATTTGGAGAAGTTCCTGAGCGATGCCGTGGCTGTGTCCAAGGAGCAGCCTGTTGTCATTTCCAAGTTCATCCAGGAGGCCAAGGTCCATCCAGGAGGCTGCTCCAGCCCCGGGATGCCCCCTGAAAGCCCCAACCCCCACCCGAGGGACAAGCTGTGACCATGTTCCTGCTCCTAGGAGATTGACGTGGATGCGGTGGCCTGTGACGGTGTGGTGGTGGCCATCGCCATCTCGGAGCACGTGGAGAATGCCGGGGTGCACTCAGGTGATGCCACACTGGTGACCCCCCCGCAGGACATCACCCCCAAGACGCTGGAGCGCATCAAGGCCATTGTCCATGCCATTGGGCAGGAGCTGCAGGTCACAGGGCCCTTCAACCTGCAGCTCATCGCCAAGGTACTTGGGACTGGGGACTGCACAGGGCCGGTGGGAGAACACCCCACTTCCCCAGCCCTGTCTCATTCTGTCCCCTCTCTCCTAGGATGACCAGCTGAAGGTGATAGAGTGCAATGTCCGCGTCTCCCGCTCCTTCCCCTTTGTCTCCAAGACCCTGGGCGTGGACTTGGTGGCTCTGGCCAGCCAGGTGATCATGGGTGAGGATGTGGAGCCCGTGGGGCTGATGACGGGCACAGGCATCGTTGGTGTCAAGGTGAGTGGGGGCCATGGGGCCAGGCTGGGGTGCAAGGCCAGGCAGCCCCTGAGCATCCCCTTGCCCCAAGGTGCCCCAGTTCTCCTTCTCACGCCTGGCGGGCGCTGATGTGGTGCTGGGTGTGGAGATGACCAGCACGGGCGAGGTTGCCTGCTTTGGGGAGAACCGCTGTGAGGCGTACCTGAAGGCTATGCTCAGCACTGGCTTCAAAATCCCCAAGAAGAACATTCTGCTGACCATCGGCAGCTACAAGGTACATGGGGTAAAAATGCTGGGAGGCTGGGCTTCCCTCTCTGCCCTCTGACCGGCCCCTGGTTCGTTTCAGAACAAGAGTGAGCTGCTGCCCACGGTGCGGACGCTGGAGAGCCTTGGCTACAACCTGTATGCCAGCCTCGGCACCGCCGACTTCTACACCGAGCATGGCATCAAGGTCAGGGCTGGGGGCCTGCAGGGCTGGGGCACCCCGGGGTGTTGCAGGGCCCTGACAGGGTCACTGCCTGCAGGTGAAGGCTGTGGACTGGCACTTCGAGGACGCAGACGGCAGCGAGGCTGGTGCCCGGGAGACCCAGCGCAGCATCCTGGATTACCTGGCCGAGAACCACTTTGAGATGGTCATTAACCTCTCTATGCGCAACTCGGGGGGCCGCCGGCTCTCCTCCTTTGTCACCAAGGGGTACCGCACCCGGCGCCTGGCTGTCGACTACTCCGTGCCCCTCATCATCGACATCAAGTGCACAAAGCTCTTCGTAGAGGTGGGCTTGGGCGTGTGGGGACCATGGGTGCAAGGAAAGGGAGCAAAACGGGGTTGCGGAAGTCCTGTTGTGGGTGCCATGGGGCAGGCACTGTGTGTGGGTGTCACCGTGCAGGAGTTGTTTTTGGGGTGCAGCTCGGACAGGCATCATCACCCTGGCCCTGCTCCTGACCTAGGGTCCTGCCTCATGGCTGCTGTTTCTGCAGGCACTGGGCCAGATTGGGGCAGCCCCCCCACTGAAGATGCATGTGGACTGCATGACATCCCAGAAACTCATCCGTCTGCCAGGTGGGTGTTGAGTGGCCCCAGCGGGGCAGCACGGCACCGGGACAGCGCTGGGAGTCGGGCTGGGCACAGCTGCAGGCACTGCAGAGAGAGATGTTTCCGTGCTGCGCTGGCGAGATGGCCCTCGTCCCTCATCTCCCCTGTGGCCAGCAGCTGCCAGTGCTGACGCAGACACTCCCCAGGCCTGATCGATGTCCACGTCCACCTCCGTGAGCCGGGTGGCACCCACAAGGAGGACTTTGCATCAGGCACGGCAGCCGCCCTGGCTGGGGGTGTCACTATGGTGTGTGCCATGCCCAACACCAGCCCTGCTGTCACTGATGCCACCACTTTCGCCTTGGCACAGAAGGTGAGGGGCTGCTGCCAGCCTGACGCTCACATCCCCTCCCTGGGCGCTGCCGTGCCAGCCACGGTGGCTCACTGTCCGTGGTGGGCTTGCTGCCGGTGGTGGGACTGGTCCCACCACAGCACTCACTGCCTCTTGTCCTGCAGCTGGCTGAGGCTGGGGCCCGCTGCGACTTTGCTCTGTTCCTGGGGGCTTCCTCGGAGAATGCTGGCACTCTGGGCCCCCTGGCTGGGGCAGCCGCCGGGCTCAAGATGTACCTGAACGACACCTTCTCCAGCCTGCGGATGGACAACGTGTCCCTGTGGATGGAGGTGAGCAGGAGGACGGGGCTGGCACAGGGCAGATCCGCTCCTGGCACCGGTGCCCACCAGCCCCGTTCGCCCTAGCACCTGGAGCAGTGGCCACGGCACCTGCCCATCGTGGCACACGCAGAGCGGCAGACGGTGGCTGCCGTGCTGATGGTGGCCCAGCTGTACCAGCGTCCTGTCCACATCTGTCACGTGGCTCGCAGGGAGGAGGTGAGCAGGGCGAACTCTGGGTTCTGGGGGTCGAGCGCGGGGCCCTGTGGGTTCCCCCCTAACCATTGCTGCTCCAGATCATCCTCATCAAGGCGGCCAAGCAGAGGGGGATCCCGGTGACGTGCGAGGTGGCCCCACACCACCTTTTCCTGAGCCAGGACGACATAGGGCGCCTCGGGAAGGGCCGTGCAGCCGTGCGGCCAGCGCTGGGCACCCGCCAGGACGTGGAGGCGCTCTGGGAGAACATGGACATCATCGACTGCTTTGCCACTGACCACGGTAAGTCCCAGGGAACGGTGGCCGTGGGGCAGGGAAGGTGGTGGGGACAGCCTCTGGTGACCCGCCCTGTGCTGCAGCACCCCACACACTGGAGGAGAAGCAGGGGCAGGAGCCACCCCCCGGCTACCCTGGCCTGGAGACGATGCTGCCGCTGTTGCTGACGGCCGTCTCTGAGGGGCGACTCAGTGTGGAGGACATCGTCCAGCGCCTCTATGAGAACCCTCGCAAGATCTTTGGGCTACCAGCGCAGGAGGACACCTATGTGGAGGTGGGTCCATGCCTGGACCCGCCCCAGGTCCAGCCCCCACCCTTCTGTCTCTGACCCACTGTCCTGGCAGGTGGACCTGGAGCACGAATGGATCATCCCCAGCAGTACAATCTTCTCCAAGGCCCATTGGACCCCCTTTGAGGGCATGAAGGTGAAGGGGACAGTGCGGAGGGTAGTCCTGCGTGGAGAGGTTGCCTACATAGATGGGCAGGTAAGGTCCTGGGTCCTTTTATTCGTGTACTGAGGGTATCCCCTGTCACAGACGGGGTCCCCCAGCACTGACCCCATTTCCCCAAGCCCATCTCTGCCTTGGCTGCAGGTGCTGGTGCCCCCTGGCTATGGGCAGGATGTGAAGAAGTGGTCCTCGGGAGCTGCACTGCTGACACGTGGGGCCCCCACCAAGGAGAGTGTGAAGGTACTGGGGTGTATGGAGCCAGCAGGGGGTCTCTCTCCGCCCTAGCTCCAGCTCGGTCTCTCGTTGCAGACCCCCGAGCGGTCCCGGCACGTGGCTGGTGATGTGCTGCGCGGACGAGCCGCCAGCCCCC
>VZTD01001521.1:203200-228627 GCA_013397725.1 Rhagologus leucostigma | reverse complement strand
AGCCTTTCTCCCATCCTTTCCCGGCTCGGCCAAGCCGCCATTGCCGTGTGCTCCCCGAGCTCGCTCCGGAGCGCCCCCTGCAGCCGCGGGGGAACCATCGCACCCGCCCCGCTCACCGGGAGCCGCCAGCGCCCCTGCCGGCCGTGAGCGGAACTGCACCGAGGGGGAACGGGCCCGACAGCCGAGAGAGGCTGCACTGGGTTCTGGTTCTGTTTGTTGGTACTGCCATTGTTATTGGTGTTTCGTTTGCCTTGCTATATATATTCATATCTATATATCTACATACATAAGTAAAGAACTGTTATTCCTATTCCTCATGGTTTTGCCTGAAAGCCCCTTAATTTCAAAATTATAGTAATTTGGAGGGAAGGGGGTTACATTTTCCATTCCAAGGGAGGCTCCTGCCTGCCTTAGAAGACACCTGTCTTTCAAACCTAGACATGGGACAAGAAGATAAAAGAGACAAAAACCCAAAGTCCAGTTATTGGCAGCTCCTCCGACACAAGGATCAAAGCTGGAGGTGGGCAGTGTATCTGGCGATGAAACAGTGGTTTCGATGCATCCCCTGTTTCCAGTAGGACAAGGGAGAAAGATGAGTTGGTATTGCAAACACATTTAGGGCAGCAGATGGACCTGAGGGAGAGGCAGTGGATGTGCATGTGCCTGTCACACTTCAGACTTGCTGCATCAGAAGCAGACAGCAGGGTCGTACCACAGAAATCCTGATGGAATGTGTAGTGTGATTAAAACCATTATGTCAATTCATAATCCAAACTGGGAGGACATCCAGGCTGTCCCGGAATGTTTGTTTCCCCATGAGGAATGGAGGGCAGTTTAGAAAAGTCTTAAGAAGAAGGAGTTAGGAAAATAGGATTAGATGAAAAGGTTCATGGCATCCCAAATCCTCACAAATTTCATTTTAAGAATGACCCAGCATGGGATCTCAATCAGACTGCTGGTGAGATTCACAAAAATTATATCAGAAAATTATTTTTTTGGGATTCTAAGAGGAAATGAAGAAACTGAAACACCTTGACAAGTTGTATGAAGGGAAGAGGGAGCAAAGGAGACTCCATTGGCTTTTTATAAGATTGTGTGAAGTGGCTCCGAAGTGGATGGATTCAGATCCAGCAAAGGAAGGAGACAGGATGCTGTTTAACAGGCTTTTTGTTGGGCAGTTGGCACCTGGTGTCAGAAAGAAACTCCAGAATAGAGAAGTGGAGGGGATGGTTATTTCCCAAGTGACGCCTGTAAGGACAGGGAAGAGATGAAGAGAAGGAGAAGAAGAGAAATTACTGAATCCACTGCCGGGGGCAGGCAAGAGGCAGAGGGCAAGATGGATTTCAGGGATGAGGCTGGGTGTGAGAGTGGGGATTAACACCCCTCCAAAAGTATCAGGGTACCCATTGCAGACAGAAGGGGCACTGGGAGAAGGAGCATCCCCGACTTACAAATGGACAGAAGGGATAATCAGAAGACACAGAAATTGGGCTGGACTGAAGCGGACCAGAGGCATCTCCTATTTCCCTGGCCAATCCTTTGATTCCAGTTAAGCTGGGGAATGAAACAATGGATTTTCTAGTGGATAATGGAGCAGTTCATTCTGTATTTACTGTGAAGGACCTTTAAGCAAAAACAGGGAGGAAGTTCCTCAGGAGCAGGTAATCCCTCAGACCTTTTCATAACCCATGGAATTCACGACTGGGAACACAAAATGACCCCATCACTTTCTCTGCATGCCAGAGTGTCCTTTGCCATTGCTGGGGAAGGATTTGCTACGCCAGCTGTGCAGGTCTTTACCGACGGAAGCAGTGACATGGTAAATGGAGATCGGAAATCTGGGCATGCTGTGGTTACTGCCATGAAGGTATTGGAGAACAACTCATTGCTCATGAACAGCTCTTCCCAGAAGACCAAATTGGGAGCTCTCACTTGGGCCCTGGAACTGAGCTGAGGAAAGGACATCAATATTTATACTGACTCAAAACATGCCTTTGGTATAGTCCATGCTCATGGAGCAGTTTGGGAAGAGCAAGGAGTTTTGAACTCACAGGCGAGTTCAGAAAAATATGTAGCTGAAATTCTAAAGACTCTGAAAGCAATTCTTCAACCAAAGAACATCACAATGAGACACTGCAAAGCCCCCCAGAAAATGAATCCAAATATTGTAAAGGGAAATCGAAGAGCAGATCCAGCAGTGGAAGAAGCTGCATTGAGGAAACCAAGTTGTGAAAGAGCTTTGATTCCACAAACCTGTGTGGATTCATCTCCAACAAATTATACCAAAGGAGAGGAACAATGAGTGGAAGAGCTTAACTGTACTAAAAATAAGGAAGGGTGGTGGGAGACATCTGGAAAGCAGCTCTTGGAGACAGTGGAAATCCATCTTCAAAGGCTGCATCAAGAGACACACACAGGAGCAGATGCATCACTGCTTTTAGAAAAACTCCTTGGATGCAAGATGCAAAGTTCTGCAGACAAAGTAGTTAAAAATTTATCATTTGGTGTGTTAATCGTCCAAAAATAGGAAATAAAATACAGGGAGGAAGCACAAAGCAAGAAATAACCTCTGAGAAACACTGGCAAATGTTTCACACAGATGTAATTAAATGTAATTTCAAATCACCCAGATGTAATTAATGCAAACGTCTACTGGTATTCATCAACCACTTTTCTGGTTGGCTGGTGTTACCAAACAGTTCATATTCCTGAAGAAAAGGCCTTGGAGGCCCAAGTCTATCTGTTACAGAATCCTGAACCTGAAGCAGAAATATCAGAGGAAGTGGACAATGCAGTCACCCCACTAGTATGGGCCCCTAGAATTTCAGGATGGGCTTGGAATGCAGAATCCACCAATTACAAGGTGTACTCCAGTCAAGAAGATCTACAGGACCGTCCTCTGGAGGAAGCTGATTGCAAACTCTCCATGGATGGGAGCAGCTTTGTGAAAGACGGAATCGGAAAAGCCAGGAATGCAATGCTAACTCAGCATGAGGTGATAGAAGCCAAAGCTCTGACCCCCAGCACATCGGCTCAGAAAGCAGAGCTGATTGCACCGCCAGCACGTTGGAGCTCTCACAGGACAAGACTGTAACTCTACGGACTGGCTCAAAATTTGCTTTTGGAGTGGTCCATGCCCATGGAACCATTTGGAAAGAGAGAGGGCTGTGAACCTCTCAGGAATCCCCCAGGAAACATGGACAAATAACACAGAGATTGTTAGAGGGCATGCAGCTGCCTCAAAAGATGGCAATAATGCATCGTAAATCTTGTCCATTCAGAGAAACCCCAGTGAATATTGGATATGGCCTGGCTGACAAAGCAGTCTAGAAGGCTGCTCGTGGGAACATCCTGTTGGTCTTACCCAAGAAATATCGGCATTTGGACAAGGAGGCTGAAGATAAGAAAGTGGCAAATTTGTTAGATCCTGAAAATAGCCCCGAAGGATGGCGGATTACATCCAGCAACCACGTAAAAATTCCCCAACACCTTATGAGGAGGATGACAGAGGAACAACATAAGGGAACTCACTGGGGAATAGAGTCTACAGCAGAAGCATCGAAGCCTCAAGTTTTGAGGATAAAAATAACTGGAATCATAAAAAGCATCATTAAAAAGTGTCAAATCCGTTTAAAGAACAATACACATCAAATCAAGTGGCCCACGCCCAGGACTGTTAGGAAAGGCAGTTGTCTGTGACTAATAAGTCTTGTGCCAGCTGATGTTTCCTTATTTACTTATATTAATGATTAATATGTACTAGCCAATATCTTAGTTTTGAGAACAAAGATTGTGTGTCAGAACAAAGAATGATAAGAGAAGTACATTATGACCTGACCACATATTTAAAATACTCTCAAGGAGAAAAGATTCATCAGAAGATCTGGAACCATACCAAAACAAGTCCTCAGAAATCATTCGCATATATGCTTGCATTCAGGAAATGTGATGAATATGTGTTAGTTTCAGGAATATAACCTGGTCTGTTAGGTTACTGGGCATGCATGCTTTGAGGAGGGTTTCCCATGCATCCAGCACTCCTAATAAAGTAATGTTACCTTTCTAACCTAGCAAATTGGTTGGAGAGTCTATTTCCCAGTTTTCTGTGACACCAGGGCTTTCCCCTCTTGCACCAACCAGAGCAGAGAAGTGATTAGCGTTTGTTAAAAGAAATAATATTCAGATTGGGTGTCCCAGAAGGAATTTCTTCAGATAACGGACCCTACTTTATAGCAGAAATGGTGCAGGAAATGTCCAAATTTTCACAGATTATTTGGGAACTACACAGCTCATGGATCCTGCAGTCCAGCGGGGAGACAGAAAGGATGAATCAGACAATAAAGAGGCAAATATCCAAGTTACAGCAAGAGGCTCGAGTGGAGCATCATCTTTGGCTCTTACAAGAATTTGTGTCAGTCCCCGAGTCAAAGCAGGAATGAGCACTCTGGAAACACCACACTGGAAGGCATTCCTGCATAACCCTGTAACCACACACGGAGATCAGATGTGTGCAAGGGGACAAGCACAGCCAAAGCAATATTTCATTTCCCTTTCACAGCCTTTATCCTCATTCACAGGTTTTTCAATCAGAGGCCGCACCCTTCCCTTGGGTATCCCTGGACAGTCTTTTCCATCTGGAGAAGTGGTGAATGTTTGAACATGAAAGGATGACACTCTACAAGAAAGGTGGGAAGGTATTTTCCCAGCAGTGTTAAGAGTATGCACTGCAGTGAAAAGGACAGGAATCGATTCTTGGATCCACCACATATGTGGAAAGGGTCCCCGAGTCTGGACAAGATACATGGAATTCACACCAAACTGGAAACCTGAAGTTCCAGCTGTCTGACAACATAGAATTATGTTCTTTAATTTTTTGATTCTGTTCATGTAAACTAATTTTACAAGTGAAGTGCTTATACAATATGTTGTTACTTTATGGTGATCCATCATATAATATGTTGTTCCTTTACAGCTTGTCCAATCTATCGGGAGAATTCAAACTCCAGCACTAAAACTGCTGCGTTTCCCAGTGTCACAGTCAGTGAAGGACCCTTTGGATTGCGGGATTTTAATCTTAGATTTAAATCTGATTTTTGCCCCCATGTTGGGTAAGGGTCTTGAATTTTGCAACTCCCCCAGAAAAAAGAGAAAGTATTTGGACTAGGAAAATGGTTCCTGTAGCTCAATAACCCCACCCTCCATTGATGCTGGCACAGGAATGATTCTGTGCAAATGGACACATTGCTCCTTAAGTCCCCAAAACCCTGTGAGGATTTTCCGTGGGGTTTAACATAAGACAAGGGGAAGGTAACTGGCATTATATATGTGATGGATTGACCATGGCTGGACACCAGGTGCCCACCAAAGCTGCTCCATCACCCTTCCCTCACTTGGACAGGGAAGAGAAAATGTAAGAAAAGCTTATGGCTCAGGATAAGGACAGAGAAAGCTCACCAGTTACTGTCATGGGCAAAGCAGACTCGATTTGGGAATACTAGTTTAATTTACTACCAATCAAATCAGAGTAGGGTAACAAGAAGTAAAACAAATTCTGAAAATACCTTCCCCTCATCCCTCCCTCCTTCCCAGGCTTAACTTTATTCCCGATTCTCCACCTCTTCCCCTCCAGTGGTGCAGTGAGACAGGAATGCGGGTCACAGTCAGTTCACCACATGGTTTCTGCTGCTGCTTCCTTCTTAGGGAGAGGAGCACTGCCCTGCTCCAGTGTGGGAGAGACAGTCCTCTGCAGACTTCTCCAGCGTGAGTCCTTCCCATGGGCTGTGGCTCTTCACAAACTGCTCCACCGTGTGTCCCTTCCATGAGGACAGTCCCTCAGGAACAGGCTGCTCCAGCCTGGGTCCCCCACAGGGTCACAGGTCCTGCCAACAAACCTGCTCCGGCATGGGCTCCTCTCTCCACGGGTCCAAAGGTCCCTGCCAGGACCCTGCTCCAGCATGGGCTTCCCACGGGGTCACAGACTCCTTTAGGCATCCACCTGCTCTGGCGTGGGCTCCTCCAGGGCCTGCAGATGGGTCTCTGCTGCCATGTGGATCTCCACAGGCTGTGGGTGGGTCTCTGCTACCCCTGGGCACCCACGGGCTGCAGGGGAACCCCTGCTCCAGCACTTGGAGCACTTCCTTCTGCACTGCCCTGAGAGGCTCCAGGACTGCTGCTCTCACATGCCCTCACTCCTCTCTGGCTGCAATTACCTCTACACAAGAATGTTTTTTCCTCCTTAAATACATTATCCCTGAGGTGTTACTGCCATCACTGGTGGACTCTGCCTTGGCCAATGGCAGGTCCATCCCGGAGCCAGCTGGCTTTGGCTCTCTTGGACATGGGGGAAGCTTCTGTCAGCTTCTCACAGAGGCTGCCCTTTTAATCTCCCCACTACCAAAACCTTGCCGCACAAACCCGATACAAACCCAGTAAAATGGACAAAATTCCATGAATGGGACATAGAGTTGGTTAAGTGATGACAGTAGGTGGACAACCCACCTGCCTTCGTGGGGGAGAGTGAAAAGACTTTCCTTAGGAATGTTAACATCATGTCCCTTATGGAGAAAAAGGCCTTTGGAAGCACAGTTATGGAGAGGAATAAAGAGAAATAATGATGCTTCTTGGAGACACCCTTGAACAGGAACTGGAGCAGGCTGTGTGTTAGAATCCATGCTCAGTGCACAGATCACCTCTTCCTGAAATCTCAGGTGGGGGTACAATTTAACTGGACAAGCAGAGGCATCAGCAAACTCCAGGGGGCTGCCCAGAGGACAGGCTGGCTGGGGAGGGCAGTGACACGTGATGAGCATCTGGACACAAAGCACAGGGAAGAAAATCGCCCAAAACAGAAGAGAACTAAGGTGGGGCTCTCCTGAGGCATCTCAAGCACTGGGGTGGCACCCATGGCACCCAGCTGAGGGGCTGCTTGAGTGCTCGTGAGTCACTCTCGTCACCTCTGGAGGGTGACGGGGACAAGAGAACAACCCTGAGGGGTGGGGAAAGGCAAATGCTGCATCCCCGAATGTCTGGTGCAGGCATGGAGAAGCCACAGCCCCTCTTGCTCCCCAGGGATCACCCAAGCCCTCCCAGGCACGTTTCTGGGGTGTGAAGGAGCAGATGGTGGCGGGGAGCAGCTGGGCTGGGCCCTGGGGTTGGTCCGCTGGCAGCCGCACCGCCTCTGCTTGGAGCGACAGCTCGGTAGCGCAGAGAGCAGAGATGTCCCGCCTGTCGCCCGTCCTCCGGGACCCCTCACGCCAGCCCCGAGCCAGCGCGGTGGCCCCCGGACGTGCTGCGGGTTGCCCCGGTCTGCCGGCTGCTGCGGGGCCCGCAGGGCTCAGCCCTCGCTGTCCCCTGGGTGGCAGCGGGGACCCCCCGGCGGAGCCCGGCCGCAGGGGACCCGTCCTGCCCGAGGACCGCTGGCCATGTGCATCAGCGGCCGCATCAGCCGCGCCGCCATGGCGACGGGACAGGGCGGGTGACGCAGCCACCGCCGCCGCGGCCCTCCCGGGGGACCCTCCCGGGCTCGGGGGCCGCGGGCCCCGGCCCGGCGCTGATGCGGTCGTGCGTGTACTCAGCCAGCTCATCCCGGCAGTGTTTGCTCGGAGCACCCGGGAGACGGTGCTGCTGCGGGCGCCCGCACGGGGGTGGCAGGGCTGGGGGCCACCTGAGGATCCTCGCCCCAAGCAGGGGCTGTGGGCGGGGGGCAGAGCCCCACTCACAGGGCCCGAGGCTCAAAGCTCCCGAGTCGCACTGGGGCTCCGGGGTCTCAGCCCCTTGCCTGAGGTCCTGGGGGCACTGCTGGGGTGACGGGGCAGGGGCTGCGCTGGGCTAGACCCTGTGGGGCCGGTGCAGAGCTGCTCTAGGGCAACCCACGCCTCCACCCCACCCACACACCACACGGGAGAACGGGTCCTCACACGCTTTTAATGTTGGAGAGGGGCAGCGCCCATTTGGGGAATTCCAGCAGCAGGGATGGAGCTCGCCTTAGAGTGCCAGGGATGACCATGAGCCAGGGGTGCCAGGGATGGCCATAGCTGGGGCAGGGGTGACAGAGACAGCCATAGCCAGGCGTGACAGGGACAGCCATAGCTGAGGGGGTGCCAGCGTTACCCCACGGCTTCACTTCAGTGCTGACCTGTGCAGAAAAGTAGCCTCAGCCCTGTGACCCTGGGGCCCCCTTCCCACTCCCTGCAGCAGGGAGACAGGGATGGCCTGGGGGAGCCTGAGGTGTGACCTTCCCGTCCACATCCTCATCCCCATTCCCAGGAGGTGTCTCCTCTGCCCCACGGCACCCCATGGCTGTGCCTATCTCACACCCCATGCGGGTCTCACCATGGGGAGAACTTGCTGGCTTCTGCCTCAGCCCCACATCTGCAGAGGGAAAGAGGGAACGAGATAGAGACAGGGATACCCTGGCACCCTGAAGGACCCGTGCTGCCACACTTGGGCCATGGCACAGCCAAGCAGGCATGGCACTGGACACGGCACTGGGCATGACATGGCACTGGGCAGTCATGGCGTGCACTCACCTTCAGCAGCTTCGGGCACCTCCAGGCTGTCCAGCCGGTCCTCATCTGTTGTGGCCTCACTGCCGTCCCCAGGTCCATCACCCTCATCCTCGCCCAGTGGCTCTGTGGGAAGGGGACAGCTGAGGTAGGACCTTCCCTCCCTCCCTCAGCGTGGGGATACATCAGGACATCCAGGAAGGAGGTGACCAAGCAGAACACTCCAGGATGCTCCCAGGAGGAACGTGACTAGCCCAGTGTGAGAACCAGGGAGAGCCTGAGGCAGGACTGACCCTCCAGGGTCCCTGGCTGGTCACATCCTCAGTCCTGTGTGGGAGCCCCACATAGGGCGTATGGTGGGGGAGGCTCTTCTTGTCTGAGGGCTGAGCACCCCAGGCGGTCCCAGTGCCCCCCCGGGACAGCAGCAATTTCCCCAGTGCAGGCACCTGTCTGGAACTCGATGGTCCTCAGCATCTCAGCCACGTAGTCCACATTGATGGAGAAGTGATCCATGTTCTCGTAGCCGGGCTCCGGGCGGCTGCTCATTGATGTCTTGGACATGTCTGTGATCCTGCAGGGCAGGGACACCCTGGGAGCTGCAAGGTCCAGCACCCAGAGGCCACCAGCCACAGCTCTTTTCCCCCCCATACTCCCCACTCACTTTTTCAGGAGTTCCTTGGAGTGCTGTGGAGGAAAGCAAGGGGGGATCAGTGTCGCCTAGACATCACCCCCACCACAGGTCCACCCCTGCACATCCCAGGGGCATCCACAGATCCTTTTGGGGGAGCCCCCCTGTATAGACCTGTGAAGGAGCCCCACATCCCTCAGGGAACCACTGCACTACCACACAGCCCCAGGGCAGTCCCAGCCCCTTGTCCCCTCCTCTCCCTGCCTCCCTGGCAGGACCTGCAGGTACACGGCCATCTGGGGCTCCTCCATGGCCTGGATGGCTGACTCCACCAGTTTGGAGGAGGCCTCCAGGTGGTCTCCGTACTGGCGGATGAGCCCACGGACACGCTGCAGCTTGGCCTCCTGCTCAGCCGCGATGCTCTGCAGCAGCTCCTTCTTCCGCTCCTCCAGGATCCCGTACAGTGCATCAAACCGCAGCCCCACATGCTGCTTCTGCCGCCGACTGTTCTCCTGCAGGACGGGAGCCTGGGGCTGCACCATGTCCCCCCCAGCACAGCCCCACGGCTGGACTCTCCCAGTGCCACCACATCCCTCCACTGGCACAGCCCCGGGGCCGGACCCCTCAGTCCCAACCTCGATGGTGTGGCAGATCTCCTCCATCTGTGTGATGATGGCCTGGATCCGGTCGTTCCCCGCCACCAGCATGGCGATGCCGTCACTGAGCTCACTCTGGGAGGAGAGGGGATGGGTGTGAGGGTGACTGTGCGGGTACCCTTGGCCCCCCAAGACCCCAGGGGCCCCCCACCTTCTGGCGCTGGTAGACAGCCGGCAGCGGGGCCACCTCGCAGTCCTTGTGCGCCCCAAACACTTTGCAGAGGGAGCAGGTGGGCGCCTCGCAACGCAGGCAGTAGATGTTGATCCGCTCATCCTCGTGCTCCTCACACATGAGGTGCTGCTCAGCCTTGGCATGAAGGGGTCTGCGTGGGGATTGGGGGTGTCAGATACCCCCCGTCCCAGGGACAGCCCCAGCCCCAGAGACACCCTGGCCCCCAGGGGCTCCCCAGCCCCATGGACACTCCCAGCCCCAGAGATAGCTCTGGTCCCCAGCAACACCCCAGCTTCAGGAACAGCACCAGCCCCAGGACCTGCCCAGCCCTAGAGACACCTCTGTCTCCCAGGGACCCTTCAACCCCAGGGACGTTCCTGGCGCCAGAAATACCTCTGGCCCCGGAGACACCCCCAGCCTCAGGGATATTTCCTGGCCCTGTATGGGCCCCATGACTCCCCAGTTCCTGTTGGGATCCCACCCCCAGCCCTCTCGGTGGGCTCGCTGTCACCCGCAGGTCTCGCCCTCCCCGTGGGGTCCCCGCTCCTTCGGACCGGGCCGACTCCTGCTTGTAGATGTCGATGATGTTCTCCACGAGCAGGTTCCGCTGCAATCCGTACACCCCGTGCCGGTCCAGCACCACCTCGTGCCGGCATGACGGGCACCGGAACCGCCCGCCCGACGGCACCGCGCTGGAGCCCCGCGACTGCCACAGCGGGTTGGAGGCCTGGGGGGGGAAGCGAGGGGTCACGGCGGCGGCAGCCCGCACCCCTGACACCGCCGGCACCCCCGGCAACTCCCACTCCGGGAGCGAGACCCCCACGGATCTGCGCCCCACATCCCCCGGGCACGGACACGGGCACCGACATGGGCACGGAGACAGAGATGGAGACGGGCAAGAGCACGGACACAGGTGTGGACGCAAACAAGGACACGTACACGGCCCCTGCCTCCCGCTCGCCGTCCCCGCCAGCCGGGAGAGGCCCCGAGCGCCGCCCAGCCGGAGGTCCCAGCGGCTGGTCCCGGAGCCGGGATTCCCGGTGCCAGTGCCGGTCCCGGAGCCGGGATTCCTGGCGCCAGTGCCAGACCAGGCCCCCTCTGTGAAGAGGATCCCGGTGTTCCTGGTGCTGCCCGCCCCTCCGCCTCGCTGGCCGGGGATCCCGGGATAACGGGGCCACCACCCGCCGGCCTGGGGTCCTAGGGACGGAGGTCCCGGTGCCTCCCCGCGCCCCACCGGCGGGTCCCACCTGGAAGACGTCGTTGGCGCACTTGCGGCAAAGGTTGTGCTGGCAGGGCAGGATCACCACGGGCTTGCTGAACATCTCCAGGCAGATGGGACAGATGAGCTGCTTCTCCAGGCTCTCCATGCTCCGCGCCTCCGCCAGAAGCGGCTTCAGCCCGACCGGAAAGTTCATGGCCGCGGTCCCGTCCCGGCCCGGCCCGGCCCGACCCGGCTCTGTCCCGCGGCTCCGCTCCGGCCGCCCCGTGCCCGCTTTGTTTCGGCCCCAGCCCCGGCCCCCGGCGCTAATTTTAGCCACCCCCGCCCCGCCGGGGCCGCAGCTGTCGGCGGCGTCGGGTGACACTGAGTCACTGTTCCTGCCCACCCCTCGGGACCCGCTGGTCCCGGGACCGGCTGATTCCCTGGGACCGACTGAATTTCGGGACCCGCTGATCCCCTGCCCGGGGAGGAGGAGCAGCCGAGGTTCCAGGGGACCAGGGCTGGCTGGCACAGGGGCTGAAGGGCTGGCAGTCGTGTCGAGGAGTATGTGTCCCCCTCTGCAGGCAGCAGGGCTGGGGAAGGTTGAGGTCCCCCAGATCCCACATCCCCAGCCCAGTGCCAGCCCCCCCGAGCAGCAGGGTGGAGGGGCTGGTGCCAGGACACCCTCATCCTCACTCACCCTGGCACCCTATCTATATTTAGGGAGTGAGGCACAGTCCATGCAGCTGCGGACAGAGGCGGTGACCAGAAATGGGAAGACAGAGCAAGGTGCTCACTGCGTTCCCCTCGGTCCCATCCCTGCCAGTCCTAGCCCTCTGCAGGGCCACGGCAGGTGGGTGACAGGAGACAAGTGACATTCACTCCACTTGGGACACGACCTGCCTATGCCACACCCCACTCAGTCCACCACCCTGCCGGATCCATGGACACAGCCCCCAGCCTGGACAACACCAGGCAGAGGCACATCCTGCTGCACAGTGTTCAGGCAGCCCTGGAGAGAGCCTAGGCAGACACACACTCCCCTCCCGTCAGCCTTTAATGGTGCCCACAAAAACCCAGACAAACCCAGAGGGCAGAGGAAAGGGGTACAGACAGAAGCACCCCAACCCCACAGCAGCGTTTGGCACCCAGCACCCATCGGGAGGGTTGCATGAGGGGGGCAGCGGGCTCAGCCCAGCCCCAGAGGTTACAGTGCTAATGGTCTTGAACGCGCTCAGCTCCCCTGCGTGAGCTACAGAGCTCGGCCTGGAGCCTCTCTGTTCGTGCCTGGTGCTCAGTGCCCGACGTGGGCACAGGCAAGGCACTAAAGGGGTCACAGCAGCACGGGCTCCAGGCCACTGCCACCACCAGTGCTGGGATGCAGGGGCATTGCCCTGGAGCTCGAGTGGGGGCCCAGGAGCCTGTGCATTGATGCTGGCCAAATTAACCTGAGATTCTAACCCTCCTGAGACTGAAGAGCCAGTCTGGAGGGGCGGGACCATGGTCCCAGAAAGTGACAGTCCCAAAGGAGAATCCCTGCCCCGAGTCCTGGGGGAGTCGGCAGGATGGGGCCAGCCTCAGGCATCACTCCTGGTGCTGGCCGGCAGCTGCTCTGTGCTGGCAGGCGGGGGCTGTGCTACAACAGGGATCTGAGGATCTGGAAAGGAAGAGCAGCAGATCAGTGGCTCAGCCCATCCTGAGATTCCTGCTCACTGGCACCACACAACATCCCCACGAGGGCTCCCACAGCCGAAAGCTCCCACACCCCTGGCCAGTGCAGACCCGCATGGGAGTGCCCCAACCCCACGGAAACCTGCAGGAGTCACCCAGCCCCACTGACATCAGTATGGCCAGTGCCAGGGAACAGAGCCGGCCTGGAGCATAGCCCCTCTTCCCATGTTCCATGCCCCAAAGGGCACAGGCCCAAGGGTCTCTAAGCTTCAGGCCTGTTCAGGGGGCCCTTGTCCAGAGGGAAGGAGAAAGTGTACCCACGGCCCCTGCAGTGGCTCCCTGTGTCACTGTCACCAGCCCTGGCCCACACAAGAAACAAGGCCTGGCTGGAAGTAAGAGCTGAGGCTAAAACCAACCCAAGCCCTTAGCTGGAGCTCTGTCCCCCACACGAGATGGGACATGGGGAGACCCCAGAGCTCCCACAAAGCAAACACAGGTGCTCCCAGCTTCTGGGCTCCAGCCTGACTTACCGCTGTCCTCTGCACGCATCTGTGCCTCCAGGTCCTTGGGGTCCACGTACTTGTAGGACTCATCCTCCTTGGGCGGGCAGCACGTCCCACAGCAGAAGAAGCAGCAGCAGCAGCAGCAGCAGCAGGTGAGGGCACCGCAGCACAGCACCAGTGCCTGTGTCAGGGACAGATGCACTGTGAGCTCACTCAAGTCCCTGGCCCATCACAGCAGTCCTGTGAGCCCACTCGAACCATCAGCCTGCCAGGACGGCAACCCACTAAGCTCACCTGAGCTGCCAGCCCCATCATGGCAGCCCCATGGATGCCAGATGATGCCAGGCTCACCTGAAACCACCACTTGGACATGAGAAAATAGTGCCGGACAGCATCATCGCCGAACTGCTCAGCCACGTAGAGGCCGAGGGAGCCGTACTGGTCATACAGGCGGCGCTTGTCCACGTCGCTCAGTGTGGCGTGGGCGCTGTTGATCTCCTTGAACCGCTCGGCTGCCGCAGGGTCATCGGGGTTCTTGTCCGGATGGTACTTGAGAGCCAGCTTCCTGTGGGGTGCAGTGGGGGAACCCTCAGCATCGGGTCACAGCCTCACTTCCCGGGACAGACACAGACCCCCAGGATGGAACCAGGACCCCCCGGCATGGGGTTACAGCCTCTTTTCCCAGAACCGACCCTGACCACCGGGATGGGACCAGGACCGTCCGGACGAGATCCGGGCCGCGTTCGCGGGACGGACCTTCGTGCCGGGGCTCCCAGGACGACCCCGCGGACCCCGCCGGACCCCCCCAGTACCGATAGGCCTTCTTGATCNNNNCGCTCTGCGCAGGCGCCGCCCGTGACCCGGTGCGGGGACAGCCCGCCCCAGCGACACCGCCCCGGCGACCCCGCCCCGGCGACACCGCCCCCGGCCCCAGGAACAGCCCGCACCGCCCCGACCCCTGTCCGGCGGCAGCAGGAGGCGGCACACGGGAATCGCGCTCCTCTTTTATTGGTACAAAACGGCGGCGAGGGGGTGGTGACGGCACGGCTGGGCCCGGGACGGCGCGGGGTGGAGGGCAGACCCCCGGCCCTGGAACCTCCTGCTGCCGCCCGTCGAAGGGGAGGGGGCAAGGCTGCCGCTGCCCTTTGGAAAAAGAACCTGAGCAACAAGGGCAGCACCGGGGACACCTCACCATCCCCCGGGTCACCGGGACCACTCTGCGCACCGGGGATGGGACAGCATCGAGAAAGCAGCCGGGTGCCAACCCCCAACTCCTGGCACCAGGGGGGCAGGGATGGAGTGTGAATTGGCGGGGACAGGGCAGAGCCATGAGGTCCAGTCCCTGATGTCGGAGGGTCCCGCTGGAGCCGGGGGCTGCCCGCAATAAATACAAATAAATACGGATTCCAGGCATGGAGCTCGCCTGGACTGGACCCCATCCCCCTCCTGCCCTGGGTAGAGGGTGAGCACCCCCTCAGGCACAGCCACAGGGAGGCCACCACTCCCTTTGGAGGCACGGCTGGCCCAGGCCCAGAAGCATGGCTCTGGGAGCAAGGAATGTCCCTATATGTCCCCTCTCCGTGGGCCACACGAAGGAGAGAGAGGCCATCCCTCTGTCCTCCCTGCGGAGACCTCCCTGGTGCTTTGGGGCAGAGGGAGACCAGCAGCAGGGGCTTGTGCAGGTCCAGAAAGCCAGGGGCTGGCAGGTGGGCACAGCTGGCAGCTCAGGGCCTCTCCTGGGGGCAGGGATAGGGGCCAGCCCTGCAGCCAGCCTGGCCCGTGGTCCAGCCAGCTCAGCAGTCTATGCTGTCGCTCTCACACCAGGCTGAAGGGCCATCGGTGCCAAAGTATCTGTCTCCAAAGTTACCTGGCAGAGAAAGGGACAAAGTGAAGGGACAGCAGCACCAGCCCCACCAGAGTCCCTTCAGTGTGGCCACAAGGTTAGCCCTAGGGTTGCTGGCCCCGGCCATGAGGTACAGCACGCCCTGGTCCCCCTCACCGATGCCCGGGATGATGTGGAACTCCTCGTTGACCCGCTTGTCCACAGCGGTGGTGATGATGTGGACACGGGGAAAGGCGTAGGCCACAGAGTGCACCCCCATCTCCGCCATCAGCAGCGACAGCAGGAAGATCCTGTCCTCCTGCACATCGTGGTCCTGTGGCACACGGAGGTATGAGAACCCAGCTGGGCCCCGAGGGTCCCATGCCCCACTCACCTACCCGGCCCCTCACCAGCAGGACGCGCACGGCCATCATGGCTGCGGCCCCCGTGGACACGGTGCTGTCCATGAGGATGACGTAGTCCTCGCTGATCTCCTTGGGCAGGCGCAGGTAGTGGAGCTGGGGAGGGAAGGAGGGTGGTTGGTGACCTGCCAGTGGTGCGTGGCTGTGTGCCAGGCTGCAGCAGGACTCACCTCAGGCTCCCCTGTGTCCAGGTTGGTCTGGATGAGGATCTTGCCCAGGCGGATGTCCTTGCAGACAGCGGTCAGGGCCTGCTCCATGGTCTCGCCTGCTCGCAGGATGGACACGCCGGTGATCTAGGAGAAGGGCAGGGACGCGTGCTGGGTCCCAGTGCGTGCCAACCCCAGGAGCTGCGCACTCATGGCGAGCAAGGAGCTGGGATCGCGTCTCACCCGCTGCCTGTGGAACCGCTTCCCCTCGTACATCGTGCCCTGGGGCGTCTCCACAGTGACCGACTGCAGAAAGGGGAGCACAGGGAGTGTGGGGGGAGCCAGACCCTATGTGACTGGGGGCACCCAGGAGGGAAGATGGGGATGGGGTTGTGGCTGCACCCAAGAGTGGTCACTCACCTTCAGCGGCAGGAAGGACAAGGCATGTTCGATCAGCAGCCGCATCAGGCGCTTGGAGTAGAAAATAAATTCATCCCTGGTTGTGTCCTTGTTCCTGGGAGGGATGACACATGTGAGGCGGGAACAGAGCCCCTGCCATACCCTGCAGATGACACGTGGGGCTCCAGAGGCCAACCAGCGTGGCCAGCAGTCCCAGTCTGGGAACCAGAGCACTCTTGGAATGACAGTCAGTGATCACCAGCATTTTGGGGCTCACTGAGACCTCAGCTATTGTCTTAGACAGGACCCCAGGGGCAAGAGAGGGGCTTAGCTACCCTGGGAGGGAGATGCAACGCCAGCTACAGACATCAGAGAGAGCTGGGAGAGAACGGAGAGTAGGAACAGGTCAGGCAGGACCATTGGTCCTGAGGCAGCACAAACTCAGGAGCAGTCGGTGATGTTGGGGAGCCCAGGGGGGAACAGGAGCAGAGGACTAGGACCCCACTGTGGAAGGGGACATAGTGTATCACGGCTGAGTGTGCTGGGTGACAGAAAAAAATTGAACGTGTCCCCAGCTCTCCCTTCTTCATACCAAGTCAGAGATAAAGCACTGCCAAGAACCAGGTGACTCTGAAATACCATTGTGCCCATTTCACAGCTATGACATACTGAGGGCAGCAAGAAGTAAACACAAACCAGAACAAAGCTGCCATGGGGCTGCAATTCCCAGGAAACCCCTCCCCTCCACCAAGAGGGGTAAAGCCAGCCCTGCATGCAGGGCACTAACCCAACAGCAGAGGGAAAGTGGATGGCTTTTCCTACTGGGAGCACCCTCGCCACCAGCCTCGTGGGGAACATGAGGACAAAGAAGTCCCACAGACTTGCCTGTTCCCAGATGGAAGAGGTGGAGCTGGCAACACTCCCAAAGAGGCAGAAGGATATTGAATATTTTTATTCTGTATTTTAAGACATCATCTGCCATTTCTTACACCTTGCTGGATGACAGACAGCCTCACTGAGGCGCTTGGAGGAGGACAAACAGTCACGGCTGTCCCTGTGTGTTCCTGCAGCCATTCCAGGGTCACTCACAGCTGAGCACCTGCAGTGACCATGGCATATAGACATTCCCAAATCCCTCGGTACAGCCAGCACCCCCAGGGAAGGCAGAAAACCAGTTCTGGTCTGAAGGAACAGGCACCCTACCTACAGCTCCCAGTGCGGGCTGTCAGCATGCACTCACAGGTGGGCTGCACCCACACATCCACCCACAGCAGCCTGGGAGCAGCACGAGCCCGGCAGCCTCCCTGCCTCCACGGCAGCCTGTCCTGTCCCAGCCAGCTGCCCCCACCGAGACCCACGCTGGCTGTGCTGGCCCCTGGCTGGGTGGGACGGGCCCCACACTGCTCCCGCAGAGGCAGGTTCCTCTGGGGATGGGGGAGCACCCCTGGCCCCAGTGCAGAGACACAACCAACCAGGAAGCTTCTCCTTACCCAGGGCGCAAGCAGTGCAGGGGGAAGGGCTGTGCGAGGGAGGACAGCCCAGATGTGCTTGGCAGCAGCAGGGTACCAGGATCACTCCATCAGTGCCGCCATCCCACCTCCTCAGCTGGCAGAGCACTGCCAAAGGGGCCATCGCTGTCCCCACAGCAGTCCCCTCACCCCACGGCATCACTGCCTGGGTGAAGCCTGAGGAAACACACTGCTCCTATCCATACAGGAGGCAGATGAACCTCAGGACACTGCAGCACACTGAGAGCCTGCAGCTTGGCATGGCAGCACCACAGCTGGCGCTCCTGAGGACCTCAGCTTTCCTTGGCATGCTCAGGTGACAGAGGGACCAGGAGCACCTGCCTAGAGCCTGATCACAGCATCAGCTCTGCGCACGAACTGGACTGTCTGCAGCTGAGAGCCTGCTGGTACAGCCAGGCACCAGGAAATCTGGGTGTGAATGGGTTACAGAATCCCAGAATGGTTTGTGTTGGGAGGGACGTTAAAGGTCATCTTGTCTCACCCCCTGCCACAGGCAGGGGCACTTTGTATTAGACCAGGTTCCTCCAAACCCTGTCCAACCTGACCTTGGGGCAGCCAGCTTCCCTGGGCAACCTCACCACCCTCACAGAACTTCTTCCCAGTATCTCATGTAACATGCCCTCTGACAATGGGATACCATTCCCCCTCATCCTGACACTGCATCCTTCATACCCCATCTATTCTCAGCCTCATGACTCAAACTGTGCAGCTATTCCAGTGTGGGACTCATTTTCAGTTTCTGTCTCTCCACAACAGCAGAAAATTGCTCTAGAAAGAGCTTCCCCCAGATGCCAGCCTGGATCTGCCACGACAATGCTCATCTGCTGCCACCAATACCCTCCCAGCAGACAGACAGGTGGAGCATGAGGAGCCTCTGGTGTGGAACAACAGGGAATGGCGCTGGCTGGCATGCCAGGGTTGACTGTCTGCATCCTAGAGAGCTGCACTGGGAAAGACCAGACAGGAAAAGGAGGGAGAAGAATCCAGGCTCACAGCTCTGCGGTGAGGCAGGCACAGGGTTTGACACGTCAAGGTGCTTGGAAAGGCTGTGCTGGTGGGAGCAGCAGCATTCCATGAGCAGTGCCACTGTGTGTGGGGCCGGTGGCACCGTGGCACCTGGAACTTGGTTCAGTGGAAGGTTCCCTGCCAATGTCAGGGGCTGAACTAGGTAGCCTCTAAAGTCCCTCCCACCCAAACCACTGTGTGATTCAGTTAGTAAAGACAAGAGACAGATCTGCCAAGATGCAGTAACTTTGCACACGGAGGTGCAGGAAATGTGACAAAAGGTGTTTGAGCCTCGCCTGCTCTCTGGGAGCCTGAGAGAAGGGCAGCAAGCAGAAGCAGCACCTCGAGAGTAGAAGGTCACATGTGGTGACCAGCAACAGCCCCATGCCACGCCCAAGTGACACAGAAGCCAACGAGTGCTGCCAAGTCTCACCAGAAACACATGCTGCCTTACCGTCCTCTAACACATACACCCAGCGGAGCACCTCAGCTCAGAGGCTCGGGAAAGGCACTGCCCCAGCAGGATTTGAGGGGGTAGCTGACAGGCTGAGTCGATGCTCCTCAGCAAAGCAGCATTTCTTATACACCATCTGGAATGGGCTCAGCTGCCTCCCTGCCATCCCCTGGCCCTGCTCCCACATGGCATCAGCACCGCCAGCCACGTGAGGCCAGTGGTGCTGCAGCCCTGCAGCCCCAGGCAAAGTCCGACCCACCCCCAGGACAGCTCAGCACAGCCCTGAGCCTCAGAGGATTAAGGTCATCAGGCACATGTGGAATGAAGGTGGAGCCACAGCCTGGGGGAGGGACACGGGCACTGGCACAGGGCTCTGCCTGGCACACCTGAGCTGCCACATCACCTGTTCTACTGTCGTGACCTGTCTCGGAGCCTGTGCTTCCACAGGAGGAACGAATCAGGAGAAGGAAAGGAGGTGCCCAGCCTGCATGTGGTCATGAGTATCAGATCATAAATTGTTTGGGTTGGAAAAGCCCTTTGCGATCAAGTCCAGCTGCTCCCCCAGCACTGCCAAGGCCACCCGCTAGCCCACCTCCCCAAGTGCCACATCCGCGTGTTTTCTAAATTCCACCAGGGATGGGGACTCCATCACTACCTGGAGCAGCTGTGAGGAGGCTGGACAAACCTTTCCATGAAGAAATTGTTCCCAATATCCAACCCAAATCTCCTCTGGAGCAGCCTGAGGCAGTTTCCTCTTGTCCTGTCCCTTATTCCATGGGAGCAGAGCCTGACCCTCACCTGGCTGCATCCTCCTGTCAGGAAGCTATAGAAACTGAGAAGGTTCCCCCTGAGCCTCCTTTTCCCCAGGCTGAGCCCCCTCAGCTCCATCAGCCGCTCCTGGGACTCCAGGCCCTTCCCCAGCTCAATTCCCTGCCCCGGACATGCTCCAGCCCCTCAATGTCTCTCTTGTCAGAACTGCTCCAAGACTGGAGGTGCTCCAGCAGTGCCCAGCTGGGACAGCCCAGGTGCCACTGGCCTCTTGCCCACCTGAGTTCATGTTGAGCCACTGTCGACCAACACCCCTAGGGCCTTTCCAGCTTTCCAGCACCTCTGCGCCAGCCTGGAGCGCTTCACGGGGTTGTTGTGACCCAAGAGCAGGACCTGGCACTTGGCCATGTTGACCCTCACACCGCTGGTCTCAGCACATCAATCCAGCCTGTCCCAAGCCCTCTGCAGAGCATTCCTGCTCTCCAGCAGATCCACATCCCACCCAACTTGGTATCATCTGCAAACTTACTGAAAGTGCACTCGATCCTTTCCAGGTCTCTGATAAGGACATGAGGTTACACTTTCCAAACCAACATACAGGTGCCATAGCAACCACAGCACGAGCAGGAGGACCTGACTGAGCTCAACGTCCCCTCTCTGCTATGCAGAAACACACGCAGGGGCTGCCAGGGTCTGCAGCCGCGAAAACAAGGAACCTCTCCGTAGTCCTAAAGGCCTCAGCCCTTGACCCTCCACTAACTAATGCTACTGTCACCTGGAGAAAAGGAGCATCAGAGGGGAATGAAAAGATCAAGAGTGGTGAAGTCATAGAAGCAGCTGCCCAGGTCCCTTCTCTAAGCTGGCTCTAAACCCAAGTGCCCTGGGAGAGGAGCAAAGGGTACCTTGCTCCATGCCAGCAGCTGCTCCACCTGTGCTCCAGTGAGGAAAGAGCCAACCAGTCCCCTCCCATTGTAGGAAAAGCCTGCCCCTGGCTCAGGAATCACCCAAAGCAGATGTGCAGGGATCTGGTCACCAGAGAAGTGCTCATGGGGCCAGGGCCAGCTCCATTCAGCTATTCTGCTCCAGGCCAACACCCACGACTGAGGTCCCAGGGGCAAAGAGGAAAAACTCATCCCAGGCCTTGCAGTGTGACCCCACCAAACAGCCTACAGAAGGGGCCTGGAGGCAGAGATGTACCTGATGATGGTGTGCATGCCCCGCACCTGCGGCGTGCTCTCCAGGACACTCAGTGTCTTTGGCAGTGGCTGTCCTTGGTGGGCGGAGGCCAGGGCTGCCCTGCAGTGAGGAAGGGGGTCAGAGCTGTGCAGCACATGCAGAGCCACAGCACTGGGCCCTTGGAAGGACATGACCCCGCCAAAGGAAGGCTCCAGAAGAACCCCCCTGCAAGGGTATCTTGGCCTTCCTGCCTGGATCCTGAAGAAGACTCCAAGTCTGATACCAGGTATGAGATCTCAAACCCGAACTACCCAAAAAGACTGGGGTGAACCTCCTGGACCACACATCCTGCTGCTGCAGCCTCTGCAGCACCAGCCTGGGCCAGCAACAGGACCAGCAGCTTTGCAGGGCAGGACACTCCCATGCACCCCAGGACCAGGCTGCACACCGTGCGAGGGACAAGGGCTGTCCTGCTCAGATGGGACATGAACTGCCAGGAACATGGACCATGCAGGGCACTTTTCCTGCAGAAGTGAACAGCCCAGGGTAACCCAGCAGCTGGGGCAGGAGCCCTGCTTCAGACAGGGACAGGACCAGGGCAGGGAGCTGGCCACATGCATCAGCTACAGTGTGGGACGTGTCACACAGAGCCCACAGCTGCAGCCAGACAGGCCCCATGGAGCTGACAACAGCCACTGCAGCACTGAGGAGGAGCAGCTACGCTCACGCACCTCAGCAAAGCTCTGCCAGCAGGGACAGGGAGGCAGCAAGACCTGGAATCCAGTGGGTGCCAGCAGCCCCCCACCCCAACCCAGAACTGGCTCCTCTGTAGTGGTGGGTCCCCACGTACCTGACTGTAATCTCTCGCTGGATGGTGGAGAGGTCATCGGCGCAGCACACGAGAACAGGAAGGACACCCTGTCAGTCGCTCACAGGCCAGCACAGCCACCAAAACAGCCCAGGTGGCTCCCCACCCTCCTCCCCAGTGCCTGCCTCACAGATCTGCTCCCCCAAGCACCATGCGGGGCCTTTTGAGAAGACAGAGGTGATGTCAAGACCCCCCAGGTGCTCCAGGAGCACAGGTCTGTGTGCAGCCACATCCTGCCCCCTGCATGCAGGACCCTTGTTCTCCTCACCCTGGCTCACCTTCTCCAGCTGGCTGTGCACGTGCTGCACAATGAGGTCCAGCGCCACGAAGTTTTCCCCACCTGAGAGTGGAGCAGAGGAGCCGGGTGGGGTGGACGCTGGCCCAACCCTGCCCCAAAACACCCACTCCCAAAGCCGGGGTCAGCTCTGGCCTCACCCCTGGGCACCACGATGTCGGCAACCTGCACGGTGGGCTCGATGTACTGCTCAAAGGCCGGCTTCACAAACTTGTTGTACTGCTTGATGACCCCCGCCACATCGCGCCCACGCTCCATGATGTCGCGCTGCAGCCGCCGCACCAGCCGGATGTCGGAGTCTGTGTCCACGAACACTTTCATGTCCAGGAGCTGGAAAACTGGGAGGGGTGAGCACCCCCTAGGCAGCTCTCATCATATCTACATTACTCCCCTCGACCACCCAGCAATGGCACCCAGCATCACCTCCCCTGAGGCCTGTGACACGTAGTGCTCTGGCAGCAAATGGGGTGACCTCTCCCTCCGCAGCCCCCACTGCTGCAGTGGCACCCAGGGCCAGAACCTGTCCTGCTGCAGCACATCCCCTCCCGGGCCAGCGGCCACCTGAGGCAGCGATACCTTGAGCAGCTCCTTGTTGGCGAAGGCCAGGATCCCTTCGAACACGATGACATTGGCCCCATACACTGTTTTCTGCAGCCAGAGAAGAGCCGGGCTTGTCCTGTTTCTCTCACATGCCACGGCAGCACCAACACTGACACAGACAGTGCACTGACCCCCCTGGGCTCTCACCACCGTGTTGGGCCTCCCCATAACCGTCCTGCAGCACCCAATGTCTTGGAGCCCTAGTTCATCCTTGTGCATGATGCTCCAGCCCAGGACAGACCCTGAACCTTGCTCCAGATCCCAAGCCTCTCCTCAATGCCAGCCCCTGGCACTCCTTCACACTGAGTCCCTCCCTCATATCTGCGCTGGCCTGTTTGCAGATCCACCCATAGTCTCCCCTGAACAAGTCCCCCTCTGCTGATGACCCCCAGCCGCTCCCTTCCTTTAGCCTTCCAGGCCCTGCAGCCCCCAGAGGTGCTCCCCTTTCCCGGTACTCTGCTGCCCAGGCCCAGCCCGGCCCCTGCGGCACCCACCCACTCGCGGCGCCGGCTGTGTGTGGTGAAGTCGTACACCGGCACCTTCACGCTCTTGCCCTTCTTGAGCTTGCGCAGGACACTGACGAGCAGCTCGAAGTCAAAGGCATCGGGGTGGTCGAAGTTGTAGTCGCTGCGGGCTGCCAGTGCCTGCTGCCCCTCATCCAGCACCTGCAGGCACCGGCACTGCTCAGCACCATGCCGGATGCCCGAACCGGGGCACCAGCACCGCTCAGCACTGCGCCGGATCCTGGCATCCACAGGCATCAGCACGCCAGCACCGCTCAGTGCCGCATAGGATCCCTGGACCCCGGAGCATCAGCACCGCTCAGCAGTGCGTTGGAACCGTGAGGATCGGCACCGCTCAGCGCTGTACCGGACCCCCGGACCCCGTCCCGCACCTTGTAGAAGGAGTCCATGGAGAGCAGCACGACCCAGGGCACGTCCAGCGCCTCGATGATCCGCGTCGCCACCGTGGTCTTGCCTGAGGCGCTGCCGCCGCACAGGCCTGCGGGGAGCGGCGGGGGCACCGCCCCGGCCCCGGATCCGTCACGGCCCCGGATCCGGCTCCAGCCCGGTCCCAGCCCCTCCTCGGCCGTTGCTCGGGGCCTGGTTCTACGATTTCCGACTGCAGCCCGACCCTGGCCCCAGTCCGGCCTCCATCCCCTCCCCGGCCTGGTCTCGGCTCCATCCCCTTTCTGGCCCGGCTCCATCCCCTCCCCGGCCCCGTCCCACCGCTCACCGATGACAAAAGCCTCGTCCACGGGCGCGCCGGTCTCGCTGTACCAGGGCGGCCGCCCGGCCGTGTAGATGGTCCGTTTGCTGGTGCGCAGCAGCGGCGGCTCCGGCTNCGTGCTGCACACGGCCCGGGCGGGACAGGCCCCGCCCCTGGCTGGGGCCCCGCCCCCGGCCCGCCTCCGGTCCCGTCCCTGCGCACCCCTGGGAGCGCTGGGCTCGCCTCAGACGCCTCCCCGCAGGTGTCACAGCCACGGGTCCCTGCTCTGCTCCGGGCGGAGCAGCCGCAGCTCCCTCAGCCTTACCCCAGCAGAGACGCTCCAGCCCTGCAGCGTCACAAGGTGCTCGGCGGGCTCTCCCCAGCTTGTCCTTGTCCCTCGTGTCCTGGGGAGCCAGCGCTGGGCCCGGCACTGCGGGGTGGTGTCCAGGACGCGCCAAGGGCCTGTTGTTGGTTCGTGGTCAACTCGGTGTCTCCCAGAACCCGCGGAGCCTTTTCTGCGGAGCTGCTTCCCAGCCGGCCGCCTCCGGCCCGTCCTGAGGCTGTTCCTCCCAGGTCAGGACCCGGCACTGCCCCGTGCTGACCCTCCCCAGGCTCCTGCCCCGCGTCTCTGCAGCCCATCCTGGATCCCTCCGCACTACGGAGCAGCACGACCCGCCGAGTGAAGCCACCTCTCTCCGCTCGGTGTCATCTGTCACCGGGCTGAGGGTGCTCTGTGTGGCCTCCAGGTCTCTAATGGCGGCGTTAGACGGGACTGGACCCAGTACCAACCCCGGGGTACACTGGTCGTTACTGGCCGCTGAATGCCCTGGGCTCGGCCATACCGCCCCTGTTCAATGCAGCCCCTGTTCAATGCAGCCCCTTCCGGCTCATCCAGCCCATGCTCCCACAACTTCTCTCGGAGGATCCATGGGGTACAGCGTCAAAAGTCTTCCTGTAGCCTGGGCAGACACTGTCCCCTGCACTCCACTCGTGCACCGGGTCCGGCATTTCACCGCGGAAGGTGATCGGGATGGTCAGGCACGATCTCCGTCGGTGACACCGTGCCGGCTTCTCTTCAGCTCCCTTCCTGTCCTTCCCGTGCTCAGACGGCTTTCACGATCAGTTGTGTCATCACCTGCCCTGGGACAAGAGGTGAGGCTGAGCCCTGCTTTAAAGAGCTTCCCCCGTGAAAGCAGCGCCCCTTACACACAGCTCCCACGTATCACACGGATTTGCCTGGAGATCCGTCGGACCGCAACACCGAGCAACCCCTTGCAGCCCTCCCCGGACACCCCTTCCCCAGAGTCCGGAACGGCGGCACCCGCGGGCGGGACCACCCGGCCAACCCCGCGTGGGGCGGGGCCTGGCGGGTGGGGGCGGAGTCACGGCAGGGGCGGGGCCC
>VZTD01001521.1:182650-202163 GCA_013397725.1 Rhagologus leucostigma | reverse complement strand
GGGTGTCCGTCCAGCACCTATCGGCGCCCAAGCGTCACCTACGCACACCGGTACCATCCATCCATCACCCGCCCACACCGGTACCGTACATCCATTAGCCTCCGTCCCGGTGGGCTGTCCGCCCCCGCTCCTGCACTGCTGCCCCACGCACCAGGACCTCGGCCCCGCCGCCCCTTCCCCACGCCTCACATCTCCGCACCGGTGGCCCGTCCCGCAGCCCGGCCCCAGGCGCAACACCTCGCTCCCACCTCCCCGCGGGTACTCGCACCACTCCCGGCTCCGGTTCCGGCGGGAACCCCGTGCCACTGCCTCCTGCTGCTGCCGCCGATCCCGTGGCTGCTCGCCCCGCTGGGAGGGGGGGGTTCCGCAGGTGCCCCATCAACTGCCTGGCTGCGTACCACTGGGCAGTAGCAGGACCCTCGGGGGTTCTGGGGAGGAGCACCAGATCCGGTGTTGCCGGCAGTGACCCCCGCCCCTAGTCTCTTCACAGGCTCTCGAGACCCTTCGACACTGCCGGCCCCCCCGGCTCCAGCTCCCCACTGCCACTGCAGCCCCCCGACCCCCAGCCCTGGGCAGGGCAGGCTCCAGGCCCGCCAGCAGCTGAGCGTTGCCTGCGCCGTCTGCTGCCTCTTCATGGTTGGGGAGGTGATAGGTAATGCGGGCTGGGCCAGGGTGGGGGGCTGCTGGTGGGGAGCAGGGTGCCAGCTGCTCTGTGCCCACAGGTGGGTACCTGGCACACAGCCTGGCCATCATGACAGATGCAGCCCACCTGCTGACAGACGTGGGCAGCATGTCTGTCAGCCTCTTCTCCCTCTGGGTCTCCAACCGTCCACCCACGAAGACCATGACCTTTGGCTGGCACCGCTCAGGTGAGCTGAGGGGCACGGCCCTGCAGGACTCCACGGGACCCCCACGGCCAGAGTGGGTGCTAATGGGTCCCATCCCACAGAGACACTGGGTGCGCTGGCCTCTGTCCTCTCTATCTGGGTTGTGACCGCAGCCCTCGTCTATCTGGCGGCCGCCCGCATCATCAGCAATGACTACGAGATCGAGGCACGAGCCATGTTGGCCACTTCCGCCTGCGCCGTCGGCGTCAACCTGGTGTATGTCCCACGTGGGGCTGCGCACCCATGATCCCTGCGCACCATCAGCCTGAGTCCTGCCCCACCTATGCCTCTGGAACCCCAAGAACCCCAACTGTGCCCCCAGGTCACCTTATGTCCCTGTGCAACAGCCTTGTGTCCCCAGGCGCTGCCTCCCCCACTTCCCTGTTCCCCATACGCTCCGGGCTTCCAGTCTGTGTGTCTACATCCCCATGTCCCACATTCCCTGGTCCTCCAAGCAGCACCTCCCAAGCCCTGTCACGAACCCCAGGACCAAACCCCTGCCCTGTTCCTGCACACCTTCCAGCCCTGCTGCGCCTCCAGCCCCATTCCTCTCCACTGTCCCAAGACCCAGGTGTGACTGCCTGTGCCCCCTTTGCCCAAGCAGGGCCCCCAGGCCCTGTCAGTGTGGTACTGAGCCAGCCCTGCTCTCCCCAGCATGGCCTACATCCTGCACCAGTCTCCTGCTGGCCATGGCCATGGCACAGGGGCCTACGAGCAGCTGGAGAGCTCTGTGGCCTGCCAGCCCAGCCGTGGCCCCCTGCCCGGCAGCACCAGTGTGCGGGCAGCCTTCGTCCACGTGGTCGGTGACCTGCTGCAGAGCGTCAGTGTCCTCGTGGCTGCCACCATCATCTACTTCAAGGTGCCCGGGCTGGACTGCCCCAGTGCTGCCTGTGGGAGCAGCTCTCCCAGTCCCACTCAGGGTGCCACGTGGGCTCTGCCCCCAGCCTCACAGAGACCCTGCTCTCTGCAGCCCCAGTGCAAGATCGCAGACCCCATCAGCACCCTCTTCTTCTCGGTCTTCGTCCTCGGCTCCACCATCACGATCCTCAGAGACGTCTTCAGGGTCCTCATGGAAGGTGAGCAGTGAGTGAGAGGGGTGCGAGACTACAGGTGCAGGGTGGGCACAGGAGCTCCTGGAGCTGCAGCTTCCACAGCACTTTGTCCATGAGGCAGCTCCACCTCCTCTGTCCTTCCCTTGCCCCACCTGAATCCTCCCAGTCCCTCCTCTCCACCCCAGGCAGGTGCATTGGCTCCAAGGTGAGGCTGTCTCAGAGCCACCATGCCCAACCTGGTTCCTCTGGGGAAGCCCCAGCCCAGTTCCCCTGGGGAAGCCCCAGCCCCAGTGGCTTCCACGGGGAGCTCTCACCCAGGTGGGGGTTATGGCTGGGGGCCAAGGGTGGCCCCCTGTGACCAGGTGGTGCTGGCAGGAACACCGCAGGGCCTCGAGTTCGATGCAGTGAAGGAGGTGCTGCTGGGGGCCAGCGGTGTGCGGGGTGTCCACGACCTGCATCTCTGGGCGCTGACGCTGAGCCACCCCGCGGTGTCGGTGCACGTGGCTGTGGGTGAGTGACCCGCACAGAGCACGGCCAGGGGTTCCTGCTGGCCATGCCAGGAACGAGCCCCTGCCCTGCTGCTCCTAGATGCCAGTGCTGACACTGAGATGGTGCTGCAGGAGGTCACTGCCCGGCTCCAGAGCAGGTTTGGCTTTGCCTTGTGCACGGTACAGGTGGAGCGGCACCAGGAGGAGACTGCAGGCTGCCCCCACTGCCAGGATCCCCGCGCCTGAGACCCCCAGCCGCTGCTACATTGGGCCAGGCCTGGCCCTGGCCCCAGCTCCTTGCGCTAGAGCAGGGCAGTGCTTGAGATCCCATCCTCCCCTCTACCCACCTCACTGTTGCGGAGCCCTGGGGTGGGACAGTAACTCCAGTGCAGCATTCTGGCGGGGATGGACACATGGCCTGGCCTGTGGAGCACAGGGGCTCCCTGGGATCTTCCACTCCCTGCTGTGCCACAGCTTCTGAGGCAGAACCCTGCCCCACCACCTGGTCCCCAAGGAGCCTGTCTGTCCTGGCAGGAAGGGACATCCCCCCATGGGGGACCTCAGACCTGGCCTTGGCCCCAGCCCCCCATGCTGCTGCCTGGGCTCCATCTGAATCCTGCTGGGCCTCCATCCATCCCCTCTGCTGAGTCGTGTCTGTGCCCCTGGTGTCCATCTGTCCATCTGTGCCAGCAGCAGTGCCAGCGCTGCCAATAAATGTGTTGGAGCAGCAGCAGCAGTGCAGCAGACAGAGGGGCATGGGGAGGGAAATGGTGGACTTGGGGGTGGGCCCCTATGGCAACAACTACCAGCCACATCTGCCCTGGCGCCGGCACCACCACAGCCATACAAAACCAACCACGTTTATTCTGCACAGCTGAACACAAGCTCAATGTGAGCGACTCCACAGCCCCCGGCCCCCTTCCCGCCCTTTGGCGCACAGTGGGGATGGAGGCGAGCACAAGCACAGCCCCGTGCTGGTGCAGCCCACGGGCGCTTCCCCAGGGTCAGACCCACAGCTCAACCCCAGGACATGCACAGGTCCCACCACCCCTGCCCAACTCAGACCAAACAGTGCAGACGGATCCTTCCAGGCCCAGAGGATGAGGATAAGTGTCCAGAGCAACCCAGGGAATGGCTGGGAGCAGCTGTCCCTCCTGCAGCAGACATCCATCGGGAAAGCAACACTGAGAGGGGCGGCAGCCCTTGGCCAGCATAGCTGGCCCCAGCTCCAACCTCTGCCCAGGGCAAGCACATGGCAGCACCATGAGGGACTGATGCCTCTACTCCGCTGGCAGCAGGGAGCCCTCGGAGGGGCCAGGGCTGCTGGGTGTGTCCCCATAGAGGAAGCTGAAGCGGGCCCGGCACTCTGGGAGCAGCTGGTGGCCCACGCTGGAGGCCAGCCCTGCCAGGCAGTGTGCCCGCACAATGCCCGCCTGCCCGCCCGACACCAGCCACCCCTGTGAGTCCAGGTTGGGGCTGAAGCGCACCTGTGGGAAGAGAGGGGTTCATAAGGGAGGGGGCTGCGGCGCTGGGACTCTGGCCCCCAGAGCAGAGCCATCTGTGCACAGGGCTGGGGCTGGGGCTCAGGCTCAGCCCCCCTCACCTTGTGCAGGGCCTCCAGCTGCAGGCGGTCAAGGCTTAGTTCTGCCTTCAGCTCCTGCGTGTGCATCCGGCGCATGGGTTCCCGGCTTGGGAAGTTCTGGAAGCTGCGCTGGAAAGTGGTGGCAGCACCTTGGGCTGTGGGCCCGAGGCAGGAGCACCACATGCAGCATGATCTCAGCTCTGCCTGACGTAAGGGGCTGCCCCAACGCACCAGCAGCATCTGGCCCCGCCACCCCCACCGCCCAGCCACAGCCCCATGAGCCTTGCTCATGGGTCGGACCCTGGCTGCCCCCTGCCCTCTCCTACCAGGTCCGTGTCCTGGAATCGGATGTAGCTCCTGGCTACCATCTCACTGTAGCGATGGGTCCTGGGCAGTGCCTGCTTGGTGCCCTCAGGCCCATCAGGGCTGCGGGGCAGCAGGTCAGCTTTGTACACCGGCTGTGGGTGAGAGGGGGCTCAGGGTAGGGCGGACAGAGATCCCGCTGCTCCTCTGCAGACAGGGACCACCAAGGACCAGTGGGATGGAGGGCCAGGACACTCTTCCCATGGTCCTCCCCCACCCCTGCCGGCCCTGTGTGCTGGGCTGGGCCACCTGAGCACAATGGTTGCTTACAAATCTGCGGTCCGAGGAGCGCTTGACGTTGAGAGGGTTGACAGCCAGGTCGGGGAGCACTGCTGCCACCAGCTCGCCGGTGATGTCACCCGCAGCTACCGTGTTCAGCCAGTCTGAGCCAGAGATGCTCTGCAGGGACAGAGGGCTGGAGGGCATGGGGTCCCCACCACCCCCAGCCGGGCAGTGTCACCCCACCCGCAAGCCTGGGCTGCAGCTGGTGCTGACCTGGCCCCTGGGACAGAATGGCCCTGCACTGGCCCTTACCCACACAGTGCCCTTGCGAGGCGCCACAAAATAGGCCTTGAAGCCCAGGTACCCGGCGTCGATGTAGTGGATCCCGCAGAGCCCGTACCTGTGGTGGAAAGGACAGAATGAGACGTAGGATGCCTGACTCTGTGCTGTCACCAGGATTGCGAGAGCCAGGCACAGCCCACCTCCCCCCAGAACCGGCCCAGGGTGGTGAGGGAGCTGTTCTTGCTCTAGCAGCATGTCACAGAGTCGAGGCAGCTCAAGGCAGCTCCCAGACGCCAAGAACTCACTGAGACCCCAAACCCTTTTAGCAGCACCCCTGTTGCCCAGTCCAGCTGTAGGCCATCCCCTGCCTCTGCCACAGGACGGCACGGCAGAGGGGGTGTCACACTGTGCTGCTGCAGTGTGACCCAAAACAAGCAGAGTCTGCCCTCGCCATGGCACAGCTGGATAGTCCCAGGGAGGGAGAAGCCAGAGGGGCCCCTGGGAAGTTGGACCAGGCCCTGGCAGCAGGACTGGCCCCCAGCACTCACGAGGCATAGCAGTTGTCCTGGGCCACGCTGACGCCATTGTAGGGCAGCAGCCAGGCCACCTCGGTGCTCAGGAACCGCTTGATGCTGTTGATGGGCTCGTAGAGCCGCCGCAGGTCCCAGAACTTGATCTTGCGATCGCTGCCTACCGTGACCAGGAAGTTGCTGAGAACCAGGAGAAAGGCAGCACTGAGAGCCCAGCATGGAGCTGTGCCCTGCCCTGCCCCGAGGACCAGGTGGCCCCAGTCCTGCAGTGGCTCAACTGCCCTCACCCTGGAAAGCCCAACCCAACCTCCCTGGTGCTGCAGAGAGCAAAGTGCCAATGGCACCACAGCCTCCTGAGCCCTTCTTGACAAAGGAGCTTCTCCTGCAGGAGGGAGCCCCTCTCCTGGCAGCACCTGTGCCTGCTCCTGCCCTCACCTGTCGGCCTTGCACCACTCAATGCTCCGGACTGCGTGGTCATGGGCTAGAAAGCACTGGAAAGGGTAGAGCTTGAGGGAGGCGTCAGGCTGGTGCACGCATTGCAGCAGGGATTTGGTGAGCAGGTTCCACACTGCCACGGTGCCTGTGGAGAGACTTGCATCCATGAGCCACTGCCAGTGGCGCAGGTGCTTCAGTGGGGACCAGCAAGGGCACAGGCAGGGCTGCAGGAGCTGCGGAACACAGCAGCCAGGCTGGAGCTAGGGCTGGGGATGAGGGCGGGACAGGACAGTGGCAGGACACAGAAGCAGCACAGGATGGGACATGATGGCCAGGCTGGAGCTGGGGCTCCAAGCAGACAGCGTGGTAGCAGGTCCTGGCAACATAGCACAGAGCTGTGGATCACTGGAAGCCTAGCAGAAAATTCCATCCAGGCAAGTTCAACAGATGTGGCTAAGCCCAGAGCCACAGACAGGGACAACCAGCGACCAGCGTGGAGGTAAGTGAGAATGACAACAGCCAGCCCAGAGAAGCCGTCTCCCGACCCAGGGATGGGCAGAGGTTCCAGCACCAGCCGAGGCTGAGTGCAAGGCTCCAGTGTCTCTGCCAGCGTGAGGGCTGCTCCCTGAGTGCTGCAGCAGGGCACAGGAAGAGACTCACCGTCATAAAACCCTGCTGCCAGGTGATGGTGGGGCTTGGAAGGCATCCAGGAGAGACTGAAGCACTGCCCACACTCAGATGCATTACCTGCCTGGATGGAGCCCACCTGAAGTGTGGCGATGCACTGCACCTGGGGGCCAAGGGAGAGCCCCGGGTCACAGCCTCGCACCAGTGCCATCCATGCCCCAAGAGCAGGGTGCCTGGGGTGGGAGCCCGACACTGCTCTGCTCCTCCAGCACTCTGCAGGTGCCTCGGCTCCCCAGGCTCTGCCACCTGCACTGCTTCAGGGGCTCGCCAGGTGCCGGCCCTGACAGGGATCACCATGGCAGGGAACACTGACCTTGCAGATAAGGTGCTTGTGGAGGGACCCATCTAGAAGAGAGCAGAAGGTGGTCAGGGCAGGCACCGGCTGTCCTCGGAGCTCCCTACCTGGAGCCTAGATTGCAGCGCCTCATGGCCTCGGCCAGGGCTCCCAGTCCCTGTCCTGCCATCCCCCCAGAGCAGCATCCTCAGCACAGCAGGGACTGAAGCACGTGGAGGAGCAAACTGGCAGCAGCAGGACCCCCAGGAGCCAGGCCTGCCTGTGTATTGGAGGAAGCAGCTCCTGAAACGTGCCGCAGGCAGAGATGATGTGCTCCTGCCCCACCACAGCCAGCACCAAAGTCAAGGTGATGCAGTGACACACAGAGGCCAGACCTGACTGTGACCGCTCCAGGAAGGGAGAGAGCAGCTGTACAGGACATCTGCTCCATGGCTGACAGGTCTGGAGCAGCCAGGTAGCACTCCTGGGGAGGGTGGGCTGCAGAGACCTGGCACCCAACAGCTCAGGGCAGAATGCCCACAGGACCACCACGCACCAGCTCTGTCTACCTATGAATCCCCCCCACCAGCAGCACCCAGCATGAGCACTGTGGGGACCCCGTCCCACATCCCTCAGGCCTGGGGTCCCCCAGTGTGGGGCTGTCCTCCCCATCACAGCCTGGAGCGCGGCAGCTATGGGCGGAGATAGGGAGGAGCTGTGCCTCTTCCCCGGCACAGCTGTGACGTGGTATGGAGACCAGCTCCAGCTCTGCCAGGCAGGAACACAGGGATGCGGGTCCCCAGTGCCCCAGGGACAGCCAGCACAGCCATGCCAGTCTGGGCGCTCCCAGCAGGGCCTGTCACCACAGCCTGGCACTGATCCTGTGGCTGGGAACCAGCGCTCCAGCCCAGCCGTGAGGTGCAGTGACCACTTGTGCAGCCGCAGCCAATGATGGGCCGGGCTCGTCACTGGCAGGAGCTGGGTGGGCCCCCCACCACACGGTGCCACGTGGGGGCTGCGGCAGCGGCCCAGCCACCCGCAGCCAGCGCAGGCACAGCCACCGTGCTGGGGGTGCTGGGAGCTCTGCCTGGGCACAGGCAGCCCATTTCCCACTGTCAGCAAGGAAGTGCAGGCTGTCAGCCACGGCTGAGTGCCCACCGCCAGCACGCACCGGCCATCAATCCTGCTCGGCTCCGGCACAGTCTATTACAGGCACCATTAGCCTGAGCTGGCCCAGCGCTCCCTGTCCTGCCCTGACACGTGGCTCGGCCAGGCTGGAGGGAGCAGCTCTGGCAGCAGGGAGATGGGGAACGACTGGGGACGCTCTTTGTGGCTGCACCGCACCCTGCTATGGCCACAGTGATGCTGCTGAGAGTCCCCTCCCAGCGCCCAGCTTTGGGGACTGCCCAGGAGCTACATCCCAGCCAGGCTGCTGCAGTGTCCCTGAGACGGAACCACAGCAGCACTTTGCGCGTGGCCTCTGCTCACAGGCTGAGGGTAAGGCTGGAGCTCTTCTCCACTGGAATTCCACGATGGAATTGTGGAAGCCATTGGAAGCGAGGCCTCGGCACTGGGTCTTGGATCTCTGGGCACAAGAATACTCAAAGCAGGCCCCCAACAAGCAGCCTTGGATCCCACACTATACCTGTGACAGATGCCAGGCTGGGGGCAGCAGGGTCCCCATCCTGGGGAGCAGGTGGGCTCACTTCCCCACCACGCAGCTCCCAGGCCAGGGCACAGTCCTGCTGGCAGCTCCCCAGCACAGCAGGCTCCTGTGGGCAGAGGTGCCCAGCCCGGGGCTTGCAGCCCCACCCTGGCACAGTGGGAGGAGGGCCAGGATGCCCCGGCTCGGTGGTATGGCTCTTCCTACCTTTTACCTGGGTTGTCTTGGCGTGGTGCAGGGCCCCAGGGTGCGGCAAGGCATACACCACCACCCTGCCGTCTGAGAAGGCGGCGGCCAGCAGGCCCAGCCGGCTCATCTGTGGGTGCTGGGGATGGACAGATGGGCTCAGACATGGAGTCACCTCTCAGGACCCTTGCGGAACACAAGGGCAGCCCTTGAGCAGCACTCACCATCCGGGCTGCTGTGGGTGGCTCCCAGGCACCACTGGGGCAGAACTTCATGTCCCACACACAGCCATAGTCAGCAGCAATGGCATAGGCCAGCCTGGCTTTGTTGGGAGAGCTGTGGGCGTGAGTTTGGCCGTGAGGAACATGGCAGCTGGTGCCCAGCAGCTCCAATACACACCAGTGTACACCACCAGCACAGCTGGCCACCAGCATAGCCTCCTCGGGGTTCAGGCTGTGGCTGGTGGCTCTGGGAGAGGACAAGCCTCACCACCCACTCACCCATGGAGGGACACAAGACCTGGGCAGACCCCAGCCCCAGGCCTGGCCACTCACCCCTGCTCCGTCTGCAGCACGCCCAGGCCCCAGAGCTGCAGGAGTGCAGGGCCCGAGTGAAGCCCAGACACGCTGTGTGTCTCCTCCATGCTCCTGTGGCAGGACACGGCCACATACTGCGGGGCTGCAGAGCCCTCCGGGGTCGGGCACCACTCCATCGCCCACACTGGGCCGCCCACGAAGAAGGAGACATCCAGGCGCTCTGGGTGGGGCTGCAGAGAGCTGAACCTGTTGGGGGGAGAGGGATGAGGGCTTCTGCAGAGCTGGGGCAGGGGCTGGTGGGACCCCAGGGCACAGTAGGGGCCGGCTGCCCAACCCATGGATGCAACGCTGGGGTTAACCACTGGTCCCAGACAGGCCTGGAGACACCCTGACAGCCACTGCCACGACAGGCGGGGGACAGCCCAACAGCCAACACCCTGCTGGGTCTGGGGACACCCCATCACACACCTGTTTAACCTGTACAAGGCACCATCGTCCTTGATGCCCTCACGCTGAATGGAGAAGAGGGGAGACTTCTCCTCTGCCGGCAGGTACGGGGCAGCCTCGCTGTGCAGGCAGAAGGTGAGAGGAGGTCTCCCCACCCCTCACCCAATCACCCCAGCACAGCTCCATGCCCCAGCACCATGCCAGCCTCTACAGGCCCTGCTGCTGGCCACGCGGCTCCACAGCCAAATCCAAGAGACCCCCAAAGCCCATAGCAGACACACAGAGGGGTGAGGGAGGACAGCCCCCCACGCCCTTGCTCACCCCAGACACTGCTGGGACCTGCCCCACGTTTCCTCTGGCCTTGCTCCCTCCCTGCTCCCATGGTACCTGTCAGAGAGACACGTCCATCTGTGTGCCACTGGGATCCAGTCGGGGAACTCCCACTGCGAGTGCTTCTGCTCCCGCCTGCAGTGCATGCCAGACCTCAGCCGTGGCCCCGCACCCGGCACGTCCAGCACCCCCTCCTCACGTCCCCTCCCGTGGCATGAGCAGCACCCCCTACCTGCATCCTGTGGCACAGCCTCCCTGTCTGCAGCACAGCCCCTGCCCTTCGCAACCCCCCCGACCCAACTGTGCCCCATCCCAGCGGAACACTGACACTCCCTTGTATCTGTGCCAGTGATGGTGCCAGGACACATACACCCACTGCTCCCTGTAGCCCCCCGAGCCTCGAGCACCCCGAGTCCCCACTCACAGGCTGCAGGTAAGGCTGGAGCTCTTCTCCAGTGGGGCCATGATGGAGTTGTGGAAGCCGTTGGGAGCGAGGCCTCGGCACTGGGGCTTGGATCGCTGGACACAAGAGCAGACTCAGAGCAAGCCCTGAGCCCTGGGGGACCCATCTGTCCCAAAGAGAACCCCCACAGCCCCCGCGCACAGAGCTCTCCCCAGCTACTGTCAACATACCACACTGGCCTAAAGACACAGCCCCACTATGGGAACTTCCAGCAGGCCAGGACCCCCTCAGGACCTGCCTCCACCTCCCACTGCTCCAGCGGGAGCGCAGGCCCTGCTCCCTCTCCCAGAGGACCTGTCCCTGCTCCCATCTCCACTGGCCCTCACCTGGAGCTGCCTCTGGCCCTGTGCCACCCTCATGTGCCACCCCTGTCCCAGTTGTCCTGCCCTGGCAGCAGGGACACTGTGTGGCAGCACAGGCATCTGGAGCTGTTGGTGCTGGGACACAGGCAAGAAGGGACCCAGGCAGAGTCCCTGCCCCTGCCCTCACCCCAGTGGCCGCTGTCCTCCCACCGTGCCCTCGAGGTGCCTCCAGCTCTGGCTCCGACGCCTCACTGAACAGCGTGTCACTGCCCTCCTCCTCCTCCTCCTCTTCCTCCTCTGCCCGCAGCACCTCCTGCGAGGGCACGAAGTCAGCATCTCGTGCGGGGTCGTCGCTGTCTGTGTCCTCCTCCTTCCTTCTCCGGCTCCGGCGCTTCCTCTGGACGTGCTCAGGCTCCGGCTCCGGCGCCCCCTCGGCTGGAGCAGGGGGCTGGCACGCGGACATCAGCTCCTCCGCCAGCTCCTGCAGGTACAGCAGAGCCCTGGGACACCAGGGCACGGCCTGGAGGTAAGCGGCAGGATGACACAGGGGTGGGCCAGCCCTGCCTCCCTCCCTCCAGGACCCTGTGGAAGCACCCTCCAGCCCGTGGTCTGTGCAATAGATCTGCTTCAGCTGTGCCAGAGGGCCTGAGCACATAGCCTCCCCCCACCCCAAACTCCCTGGAGCTTGCCCTGCTACCACCAATAAGCTCCTCCTGTTCTGTCAGGAACCAAGGAAATTCCTCCTGCCACAGGCAGCTGCTGCCCCCTGCCTGGGGCTCCTGGATCCAAACATATTCCCTAGAGTGGGAAAGGATTGGTCTGTGAGGAATCAGTACATCCCACCAACATGGGACAAAGTCCTACAGGAAAGACACTGAGACACTCTGGGGAGACAAGTCAGTGAATCATGGAATCAGGCAATGGTTTGGGTTGGAAGACACTTTAAAGCTCATCCAGTTCCAACCCCCTGCCATGGGCAGGAACACCTTCCACTACACCAGGGTGCTCCAAGGCCCATCCAACCCGGCCTTAAAAAATTCCAGGGATGGGGCAGCCACAGTCCAGTCTCTGGGCAACCTGTGCCAGAGCCTCCCCACCGTCAAAGGGAAGGATTCCTTCCCAATGTCCCATCTAACTCTGGCAGTGGGAAGCCATTCCCCTGTGTTCTGCCCCTACAGGCCCTTGTCTAGAGGCCCTCTCCAGCTTTTTTGGTGCCCCTTTAGGCACTGGAAAAGGCTCTAAGGTCTCCCTGGAGCCTTTTCTTCTCCAGGCTGAACATTCCCAGCTCTCCCATGTGTCTCTAGAGCACAGGTGCCCCAAGGCCCCCACTGTCACCATCACTTACACTTTGGCCGCCCTCCTCTTGGGCCGCCCGCCCCGAGGGGTCTCAAGGCCGTCCCCCTCCTCGCTGCTCCCCAGCACCTTTTGCATCCGGATGGGCTCCGGGGCCTGGGACAGCTCCAACAGCAGCACCTCTGCCTTGCCCTTCCTGCCGCGCTTCCCGGCAGTCCCTGGGGACGGCACCGCCCCGTTCGCGGAACTCTCGCCGCGTCCCTCCACCGGCCCGTCGGGACTGACTTGGGGCCGCACAGGTTTTTTCGGGGACTTGGCAGCTTCTCTTCCATCCTCACAGTCCAGATCTCCCGCCGGCAGCTCTTCCCCTGCCCCAAAACACCGGAATTAGCACCAGAACGCAGCAAGATCCCTTGGCACGACTCGGTGTCCCGCAGCAACGGGTACGGTGGCACCACCTCGTACCCCGGGGAGCACCCCCGCCTCGCCCCGTCCAACCCCGGTACATACGGAGTACTCTCTGTTCACCCTCCCGCTCCCCACTACGGCTCCGACTCCGCCCGGTAGAACCCGATCGTCGTCCCGGCCGCTCCCGGAGACTCCGCTCCCGGCACGGCGGCCCGCGGGCGGCGCTTGACGCCATCGAGGGCTCCCAGAGCCGCCGCCCCGCTGCGGGCCGCGCCACCAGCGCCGAACCGGAACTGGGGTGGGCCAAATGATGACGTCACAAGGACGCGACGAGTGTGGGGTGGGCCATGGGCATGGCCTCATAGGGCGTGTCTATGCAAACGAGAGAGCGCCGCGCGGCATGCCGGGACACAGCCCGCGCAAAGCCGCCGCTGCCGTCGCGCGTCNGGGGGTGGCCGTGTGTTGTCGAGGCGTGCGGCGGGCGGGGTGGGTGGTCGGTGGGGGTGTGGAGTCATACTTACCTGGCAGGGGAGACACCATGATCAGGCAGGTGGTTTTCCCAGGGCGAGGCTCATCCCTTGCACTCCGGGTGTGCTGACCCCTGCGATTTCCCCAAATGCGGGAAACTCGACTGCATAATTTGTGGTAGTGGGGGACTGCGTTCGCGCTCTCCCCTGGTGTTGTGGTTAAATGACAGACTTAACGGACAGAAGCGCGGAGGACTGCAGTAGCCGTGTCTCCCAGGCGGTTGGTACCGCCTTGTTACGAGTTCTACTTCCAGCGGAGCGGGCACTGCTGGCGCTGATGAGAGGACAGTGGGCAGCCCGGCGCTGCATCGAGGACGGGGCGAGGGACACGGGAGTCGTGGGATCTGGGACCGCGGGTGTAGGAGACGATCCGCGAGGGGTCCGAGATCCTCCGGCAGGGCGGGAAAGCAGCGAGGGCAGTCCGGTCGTGCTCTTGGTGCGCAGTTCGAGAATAGCTGGGGGTTCAGGGGCATCCCAGGGCGGTCTCTCCGAACAGGCGCTGCCGGTGCCCGGGAGACATATCCCCGTTCCCTATAGTAGTTGGCCAGAGGATGCCTAAAGGGAGGATCTGGACTGCTGCGTTTGAAGCCGAGATGATTCCTGCCTGTCCCACGCCATGTCTGCAGGAGCCGGGAAACACCCCGGTGGAACGGGTAACCGCTGAGGAAGGGGCCCGGGAAGATGCCGGTCCCGCTCGGTGAGCACTGTCTGGGTCACACCCGGTCAAGTCCGTGAGTTCAGCCGGATTTCCAGAGCGCGGGAATTTGACGCATCCCGAGTCGGACGAAGTCTCTGCCCCCGTCCGTCTCTCCCGCGAGGTCGGTGTGCGGGACGGGGCGCTAACCCGAGTCTTGCCGTCCCACCGCAGTCCGAGCGCGCAGTCGCGCTGGAGGCGCTTCTCGACCCGCGGGCTGGAGCCGGGAGAGGCGAGGCTGGGCCGCTTGCGCACAGATGGAGACGGGGCAGGGACCGGGCGCCGAGGCCCCCTGGAGTCGGGCTAGCAACACTGCTGCCGCGCCTGCAGCCGATCCTGGCAAGCGATAGCACATCAGTGCGGGAAGAAAGTGGAGTAAGATGGTTTCAAGGATATCGGCTGCAATTCGGAATACCGAAAAACAACATAAGCGCACTGCCTGCAGTCAAGCCTGGTAACAACTCTTCCTCCAAACAACGAAATCAAAGAGAATGCGAACACACTCTCCCCTACCATAAATTATGCAGCCGAGCTTACTCCAGTTGGGGATGTCTCAGGGGTCGGCACACCCGAAGTGCAGCGTAACGACCCTCGAGCAGGGACAGCGACCTGCCTGATATTAGTTTCTTCCCTGCGCGGTAAGTACGAGTCGGTAACTCGCACACGGCACGGCGCGGCCCGGCTGTGTCCCGTCGGGCCGCGCGGCGGTGCCTGATTTGCATGGACACGCCCCATGAGGGCTCTGCTGCGCCCCCGCCCCTGCCGGAGCACAGTGGCCGGGAAGGCAGCGGTGCGATTTACNCGGGCGCGCGTCCCCACGGCCTCGCCGCCCCGGGCACCACCCACCGCCCGGCCCGCCCCGGGGCAAGGACGCTCTCCGCGGCTGGTGCCAGAGGCCACGGCCAGAGGGACCCGGGCTCTCCCCCATCAGCCCAGCTAGGGGGTCTGCCAGAAGCACAGCCCGAGTGTCACCAAATCTCCGAGGAGGGTAAGCCAGAGGCCATCACCACACTGTCACCCTTTCCCCAGAGGAGGGGTCTAGGGACAGGGAAGACCCGTCCTTGCTGCAGCCTGGAGTGGGAGGAGAGGCCCCAACGAAAGTGCAGAGCTGTGCCAGTGGTGACATGGATAACAAGGGTGCCAGGGCTCTGCCACACCACAGATGGCACACACAGAGTACTGAGGGCCTGGTTTATTAGTGTCCGTGCAGCTGCCCTGACTACTGATCCACATTCTTAACACGCAGGACCACAGGCACTGAGGTGCAGGGGATCATGCCCAAGTCTGTGATGACCAAATCCACCAGCTCTGGAGGTGTCACATCATAGACCAGGTTGAGAAGGCGTAGGGACTTGTTCTCTGCCCAGCCCCCAAGCTGGGCCTGGCCCTTCCGGAGCACAATCAGGTCATCAGGGTCATCTGCAGAGAGTGGAGAAGCCATCAGGATCAGGGGGAGGGACAGCACCTCTCCATCGTGCCCCTGGAGCAGCACACACCACCACTGCCTGCCAGGTGCCCCTGCCTGCAAGTGGTGGCCCCTTGCCCGGGAAGAGGGATGGCAGGGCAGAGCAGCCTGTCAGGGTCCACAGCAGGGAGCGGGAGAGAAGGTCCCAGGTGGGAGGGAGAGAAGCCGTACCCAGCTCGTTGGAGACAAAAGAATCTGTCTGCACCCGCTCACAGAACTTGTAGGTCTCGCAGCAGACCAGGACGGGCACATTGTAGGCCTTGGAGACCAGTGCGATCTGCGATGTCCCCACCCGGGACATGACAGAGCCATTGGCCAGGAGTGCATGGGCTCCCAGCAGCACTTTGGACACCTGTCAGGGAAGCACAGGGATCTGTCAGCACCTCTGATCACACTGCAGCCTCCCTCGCCCTTGGCACAGCCCCTCACCTCAGGCAACACATAGGAGATGGCATTGATCATCACGTAGGTGCAGTGGATGCCCTTCCGTACCAGGCGGCGCAGCGTCTCCCGCCCCTCCAGGCGCGGCCGGCTGTCCACCACGATCACGCGGAACGCACGGCCCTTCTTGGCATGGGCGTCGCACAGCGTACGGTTCACCAGGGAGGAGCTGATGGACGCCAGTCAGGAGCTGTCCCGTCCCATCAGACCAGGCTCCCACCTGGCCACGATATCCACCCTCATCCTCATGAGTGCTGCCCCTTCCAGGACCCTCCTGCCGTGACAGCTCCCAGGGCCTGTCTCCTTGTCTCTGCACAAGGAAGCACCCCTGGGAAAGGTGATGTCTCAGCCCTCCTGGAAGCAGCACTGACCACCGCAAGGGACTCTGCCACTCCACACCCTCTCCCAGTTTCACTCTCACAACACTCCAGGCCTGCATTGGCCTCCTGCCCCTGCTCCTTCCTCTGCCCAGGATACATATCATACCTGGACTCTTGCTGCAGCAATCTCTGGTTCTTTTCCCCACCTCTACTTCCTGGGATGCAAATTCCCATATTTTTGCTTCCCGACACTTGACTTTGTTGCAGTTTGTTTAAAATCCAATGAACAACCCTGGCTGTTCTGTAAGTGCCCTGGGTGGGAGGGAGCTGTGACTCTGGGGTTCTTGGAACCCAACTTCAGACATACCAGGTAGCACAGTGCTGAGCCCTGTGCAGGACCATCACAGCCTCACCTCCCATGCTGTTCCATTCCCTCCTCCTACCCGCCGGATCGGCTGCCTGTGCTCTGTGCTCACCATCCGTACACCAGTATCACATCATGGTCATTGATCTTCTCAAAGGCAGACCTTGAGATGGCCTCAGCTGCCAGGACAATCTTCTCTCGCAGGTATTTGTCGATCATGTCCTGGAGCTTCTCCTTTGCCTGGGGAGAGACACACATCACATACAGACTTTCTTGCTCTCTGCAACTCCCTGATTTGAGCCAGGTGGGGATCAGGCCCTTTCCCCTGGTAACAAGCTTTCAACTCCACTGCAGCACTGTTCCCAGTCTGCATCCCATCCCTGCTCAGCTCCTTTACCCAGGGCCTGGAGCCTGCCACGCAGCAAAGCCACTCACCTCCTCCTCTCTCAGGGTGTCAGGCAGGCATGATATCTCCTTCTTGAGGAACTTGATGGCGTTGCCCATGCTGGCTGAGAGTGGTCGGCACTGGTTCAGGAAACTGCAGAAGAAATGGACTTAGCTCCAAAGCAGCCTGGAAGGCCAAGACAGGGAGAGGGAGGGTAGGCAGGAAGGCAGAACCCTAGGAAAGTCAGCCAAAGTTCTGGTGGACACCAACCCAGAGATGTGAACAACGGACCACACTCTGTGGAGCTTTGATCCCTCTGTTCTGACGTTGGGAGCCCTCACCTGATATGTGGCTTCAGCTTGGCCACCAAGTCCCGTGACAGCTCCTCATTGGGGGGAGTGGAGTAATCCCGGATCAGCTGAGACAAAGAGAAAGGGAGAATGATCTCAGGGCACCTCAGGGTAGGGTATGCAAGCACCCTGCCTGACGGGCTGCAGTCGAAATACACGTCCTGCACAGCCTGACACACTGCCGGGAGGGGCAAAGGGTGCTCCAGGGACTCAAAACAGCAGTGGCAGTGCCAGAAAAGGACCCCACCCTGGCACGATCCAACGAAGAGGCTGATGATGACTGACCAGATACAGCCTCAGTAGTCAAGGAACAGGAACACACACCTGCACCCAGCACAATGCCCCTGCTACCAGGTAGCTGCTCAGGTACCTGTTTGAAGACTTCCAGCAGTGCGATGCAGCGGGCGTTGGAGCCATTGATGATGCCCTGGGAGTACTGGAGGCCGAGGCGCACCACTGCTGGGTGGATCACTGTGGAGGGGATGCTGCAGGGACCAGTGGGAGGGAGCTGTCAGCACCTCTGCAGCCCAAAACACTCAACCCATTGATGAGCCCCAGCCCAACAAGCCAAGGGATGTCCCAGGAACGGAGCTGGAGGTAACCTGAGGAGCCAGGCTCACCCCACAGCCCCTTCTCCTGCGGCCCTGCACTCACCTCACAGGAAAGATATTGGGCTGCCCCTACTGCCACTCCCCAAAGCAAGCAAAATGCCCCCCACCACTCCATCAGGCATATCCCACATGCAGGACTACGACACCCCTCCTCCAGAGCCATTCTGCAGCCAGGCCAGCCAAAGCAGAGCCCAGCATTGCCAGAGACCTGGGCTGGGGAGGCCTTGTACCTCATCTGCTGCGTCAGTGGCTTCTTCCGGCTGTACTGGTGGAGGTGGGAGAACAGGTTGACCTTGGTGCCGTAGTCCTGCCTCAGAGGTACCTGCAGCCAAGTGTTGTGATGGCTCACCCAGTGCTCTGCTCATTCCAGGGCCACCAGTCATACCCAGCACTTGCTCAGGACATGCAAAGTTCCCCTCTGCCTTCAGAGAGCAGGCCCTGGTCCCACCACGTGCCCCCCCAGGTCCTCTGCAGCACAGCTCCCTCAAGTGTGCAGCCTGTCACCCAGTCCTCCTCCTACCTGCTGCCGCTCTAGCTTCTTGGCCAATTTCCTCTGGGCAGCGGGATCATCCACCTGCACGTGCTCCGGCAGCCGCTTCACCACTGTGAGGACAGCCGGGGTGAGGCCAAGCTGCTTTTGTACACCCCCAAATTCAGGGAAGGCAGGGCAGGGAGAAGCAGCACCGAAGGACAGGCAGAACCCAGACCACAGACAGACTGAAGGCAGGGCAACACCCAGGGACAGGCAGGACCCAGACCATGGATGCATCACATGGGCATCCTCTGCCTGTGCCCACCCCAGACCCTCCCATCCCACTCAGCCAGCCCCTGCACCCTGCGATGACGACAGCCTTACTGGACTGGGGCTCGGTGGGGCTCTGCCGGGGCTTGGCTGTCATGGCTGCCTGGCTCAGCTCTGCCTTCCTGGCCTGCTTCTGGGCCCGCTCAGCCTCCTGCTTGGCCCGGCGCTCGGCTCGCAGCTCTGCTTTACTTTTGCCTCCCATGGGTTTCTCGCCGTCACCGGGGCCATCAGCCGAGGCAGGGGGGGACGTGGGCTGAGCAGCTGCTGCGGTGGAGGAAGGTGCAGTCTGTGCCCAGTCTCGCCGGGAGATGCAGCCCAGTGCGAGGGGCAGCCCGCGGCAGGGAGAGCCCTCTGCGTCCTGGGAGGGGCCCCACGCCCTCAGCACCGCGCAGCTGACTCGGCACCACGGGGCAGCCCCGCGCTACGACAACGCGGGGGTCCGAGGGCGCGAGGGCCCGGACTGGGGCACGGAGTGGGGGCACACCCCGCGGGTCCCGCTGGAAGACACTCCCGGCTCCAGGCGTTGCCAGCCCGGGACACCCGCGGGTTCGGCCCAGCGCTGCCCCGCTCGGGGCTCTGCGGGGACGGCGGCGCTCACCCCGCGGCTGCCCCGGCTCGGGGGGCGCACCCAGCTCCGCGGGCTCGGCCGACGGCCCTTTCTCGCTCCTCTTCTTCTTCTTCTGCTGCTTCTTCTCCTTCCGCAGCTGCAGCTTCTCCTCCCGGGAGAGCTCCGGGGCCTGTGAGCACACACCGTCAGGCGGCCCCGACCCCGGTCCCCAGCTCCGGCCTCACACCAGCCCCGGCCCCGCTCACCTGCTGTCCCGCCGGCACTGGCGCAGCTCCCTCGGGGTTCCTACCTAGAATGATGGGCCGAGTCTCGTCCCGGTGCCGGTCCCCGTGTCCCGTCCCGCACTCACCCTCCCGCTCCGCCATGGCGCCCGTGCACCCGCCTCCAGCGTCCCCTGCCGGCCACACGGCTCCGCGGGACCCGTCGTGACGCTCGGGCTCCTCTGCGTGACGCCGATGACGTCACTCCCACCGGTGCGGGGCCGGTCCGTGCGGGGATCCCTCCCCGTGGCCCCGCCTCCCCGGTCCCGTCCCACCCCGGGCACTCGCGGCCCGGC
>VZTD01001521.1:172304-182539 GCA_013397725.1 Rhagologus leucostigma | reverse complement strand
CGTCCCGCGGAACGGAGCCGTCCCGCGGAGCCGAGTGGGTGGCGCGGCCCCGCGGCCCGAGTGCGGTGCGGCCCCGGTGGGGCCGTCAGGGCCCGCAGCCTCGGCGCGGTGGCGAGTCGGGTTCAGGACCGGGACCGGGGACGGGCAAGACGGGCAGGTCCCGGCCCACCGCCGTCCCCAGCCGGCGCCCTGTGCCAGGGCCGGGCAGGGATTGGGCCCCGCCGCCCCCGCGCCTCCGGATCGGGCGCGGGAGGTCCCTGGAACCTCCTCGGGGATGTCCGGACCTTGCCCTGCCCCGGGCAGCCCGCAGGGGCCCCGTCCGGTCTCATCCCCAGCTCCGGCTCATCCTGGCCCGCCCGTCCGTCCGTTTGTCCCGGCTTCCTGTTTTGCTCCCTGCGCCGTGGACGCCTCCGGAGAGAAGCCGGGGGACGCTGCTGCCGAGTGGCGGTGGCCATCGAGTGCCCAGACCCCCTTCCCGGGGCCGGCAGCGGCGGGCAGAGCCCCCAGGCTGGGCGGAGCGTCCGGGTCGGTGCTCTCGGGGTAAGGGTGGGCAGCTCTGGGCTTCACGACCCCGCGGAGACCCCCACGCTTGTCCCCTGTGCCAAAATCCCTCTCCGGGGGATCCCCCTCGGGAGCCTGAGTTGGGTCACGGACGCAGTGGTGAGCAGTGATGGAGAGAGCTGGCGATCCGCAGGAGGTGCAGTTGCTCAAGGGCCAAAGGAGCAGACAGCCCCGTGACTCCCCTGCACTTTGCCCTCCTTTGCCACCCTTTGCTGTTGCGGAGGCTCCGCAGGCCTGGGGGAGACCTTGGGGAGAGCCCTTGGGCGGCCCGGGGGCTGGGCAGGAGCTGTGACCTCATGGAGAGCCCTGATGCGGGCAGGCGTGGGTGCTGCCTGTACCACCCCTGTCCCTCCTGGTTCCTCCATAGCAACCCTGAGCCACTGGGCTGATGCCTTTGGGTTGGGAGGTGCCAGTGTGAGCTCCAGCCTGGCTGGGCTGGGACTTTTGCTGAGCCTTGGGCAGTCCCAGCGCTCAGCAGCAGGAGGACACTGGGGGCATCCTTGGGAGGCTGGGCTGCCGTGGCTGGCTGGAGGCTCATGTCCATCCTCTCGCCCTCCCAAACACTGCTCTGGGGATGGCAGGACCTGAGAGGACAGTGCTGTCCCTTGCAAGGACTCTACCTATGGTGAAGTGCCGGGAGCTGGGCCGTGGAGTTGCCAGACCCTGTATGTTCTGCAGTCCTAGCTGTGCTCTGCCTGTGGCGTCAGCAGGAGCTGAGCCAGAGCAGAGGACGCGCAGCCAGGGACCAGCTCTGTGTGAACCCCTGGGAGCGGGGAGGGGTGTCCTCATCTGTTGGCATGGGGACACCCATGTCTGCGGGCCTGCAGTGTGGCTCTGTACTCCCCATCGCTGGGCAGCCACCAGATGGGTTAGACCTTCCTGGTGTCCAGCGGGCACATCTCTTGGATGTGCTCATACTTCCTGAACGATTTTGACCATCTGCTCCTCGGCAGGGTCCTCAGGAGTATCGCCTTTTCCTGGGTGCTCCCTTGCATCCTATGTGCCCCGAGCTGGGCAGGTCCTGGGATTCCTCCAAATGGCGAGTGCTGGGATCTGACTGGCCTCTTTCCCCACAGGCCTACAACATCCACGTGAACGGGGTGTTGCACTGCCGGGTGCGCTACAGCCAGCTCCTGGGCCTGCACGAGCAGGTAGGGAGGGCGATGGGTGCCGAGGTGCCTGCTCCTAGTCAGTGACATTCCGTCTGGGTTCTTGCGTGCTGCTGGCTTCCCACGTGGATAAGGGATGCTGGCAAGCTCTCTGCTCCCCTTGCTTGGTCCCTGGGGATCAGCTAGGGTGGAGGATCAGGGCAGCCACCATCTCCCTGGAGGCTCTTGCAGCACTCTGTTCTTATCCTAGTTAAGGAAGGAGTATGGCACCAATGTGGTCCCAGCCTTTCCCCCAAAGAAGATCTTCACACTCACCCCAGCGGAGGTAGAGCAGCGACGGGAGCAGCTGGAGAAGTACATGCAGGCTGGTAAGCTGGACCTGCCCCGCTCGGTTGTGCAGGGCATTGGGGCACTGCCCGTGGCTTCCTCCCTGCACCGCTCCATTCACCGTGGCCCATCTTGCAACTCGCAGTCTAGCGCTGGCATTTGATGGGTTTGTCCCCTGGATGCCATCTCCTGTCCCAGCCCCTGCCCTGCACCAGCATAGTGGGGATGTGCAGGGGGGTCCTTGGCTGCCCCAGCATACAGTCTAAGGGCAAACTGAGGGGCTGCAGAAGGGCCAGGCAGTGGTGTGGGTCCCTGCCCTTTCCCATGGGACTCCTGACTCCTCGCGCCCCTTCCTGCAGTGCGGCAGGACCCGACACTGGGAGGCAGCGAGACCTTCAACAGCTTCCTGCGCAAGGCCCAGCAGGTGAGGGGCAGAGCTGTGGGCGGTCTGGGGCCCTCAATCTGTGGCAAGGGGCTGGGGTGCTACTCCTGTTTCTCTCTCCAGGAGACACAGCAGATCCCCACAGAGGAGGTGGTGCTGGAAGTGCTGCTCTCTAACGGGCAGAAGGTCAAGGTCACCATCCTTACCTCGGACCAGACAGAGGATGTCCTTGAGGTGCCAGCGCTCTCGTGCTGGGTGGGACCAGCCCCTCCTGCTGCATTCTGTAGTTTCCCACATGTGTGGGGGTCTCTCAGCTGGTAGCCCCCCTGCCTTCCCCTGCCATCTGCCCAACCTGGAGCAGGGTTGACTTGGTGGGGCTGAAGAGCTGGGTGTGCTGAAATGGGTGTGCTGATGGGTGTGTCTGGGCCCAGATTGATGTTTGACGTCCCCTAGCTGTTTCCTGGTTGCAACAAGCCCCAGGCCTGGCTGGCCACAGGGCACAGCAGAGGTGCTGCCTTCCTTGCTGTTGGGAGGCCCCAGAATGCACACGGGCTGGGTCTTGCCACCACATTGGGACTGTATCAGGACTATCCTGCTCTTCCTCCCAGGCTGTGGCGTCCAAGCTGGATCTGCCAGATGACCTGGTTGGCTATTTCAGCCTCTTTCTAGTGAGAGAGACCAAGGATGGAGCTTTCTCCTGTGAGTAGAGCCCACTGCGGTGTGACATCTGCCCTGCCCCCTGCCTGGAGTGAAGGCTGTGTGCTTGGACCCTACCCTGGGTGGGGGGCCGGGCTGTTTTCCCTGGGGCACCCTGGCAGTGGGGGCCTAGGGGCTCCTGCTGCCCAGAGCTGCTGCTGAGCCGGTGTTTCCCCGCAGTCGTGCGAAAGCTGCAGGAGTTTGAGCTGCCGTACGTGTCGGTCACCAGCCTGCACAACCCTGACTTCCAGATCATCCTGCGCAAGAGGTGCCTGGGGGGCTGTGGGGCAGCAGTGGGGTGGTGCCCGGGGCTCCCTGTTCCACAGAGGGACCCTCTCTTCCTGCCATTGCTGCCCACAGATGCTTTGGCCCCCAGGAACACACCAGAGCATCCCTGGCCATGACACTGGAGCATGGGCTGCTGTGCTGTGCTCAGCCCATTTCTGCCTTTCCATGGCAACTGGTTTAGATGGGGAGCAGGGCACGGTGACTGGTAGTTAGGGAGGAGCTGGCCAGAGAACCAGCCCGCAGGAGTGTGATTTTCTCTTCATCACTGTTAGGAGGTGGGGAATAGGCTGACCCATGTGGTTCCCTTCCAGCTACTGGGACTCGGCCTATGATGACGATGTGATGGAGCATCGTGTGGGGTTGAACTTGCTGTATGCGCAGGTGAGGGTTGGTGTGGCACAGCCAGGTGAGGAGGGGCACTGCACCCCTTGGCCACAGCTGTTCAAGGGCTTGGGTGGCTCCAGTCCCAGGCACCCACCAACCTCTGCTGCTTGTAGACGGTGTCAGACATTGAACATGGATGGATCCTTGTCAACAAGGAACAGCACCGGCAACTGAAGTCCCTACAAGAAAAGGTCTCCAAGAAGGAGGTAGGAGAGGGTGCAATGCCATGACTGGGGCAGTTCTGGCCCTGCACTAGCCCCTCTCCATGTCATGCGTGGTATGGGGTGGGTCACCTGTTCCTGGCCCGGGCAGGTGGCCAGCAGTGCTGAGCATCCCTGGCTCTGCCTGCAGTTCATCCGCCTGGCACAGACCCTAAAGTACTATGGCTATCTCAAGTTCGACCCCTGTGTCACCGACTTCCCTGAGAAGGGCTGCCACGTCGTCGTCAGTGCTGGCAACAACGAGCTCAACTTCCAGGTGCGGCTGCCGAACGAGCAGATCAAAGAGGGCAGCTTCAAGGTCACTCGCATGCGGTGCTGGCGGGTCACATCCTCGGTGAGTGACACTTGGAGAGCAGGGAGGGGTCTAGGGGGCTGGAGAGACCTGGCTGTGCCGGGCTGGGCTGGTACCTCTCCCTGGGAAAGGTGCTGGCTCTGACGCCAGGTTCTAGCCCAGAAGGCCTGGAGAGGGTCTGAATCATGCCTTGGGGCTGAGGAGATCCTTTGTGTGAAGACATTTGAGGGGACCTGACAGTGGCAGAAGGCTGGTGGGCACTGGGCAGGTGTCCCACACTTGGCTGGGTGCTGCCCTCAATCTGCACTGACATCTGGGGAGCTGCTACTTCCCCTCTGGAGGCTCCCAGCCTTGGTGTGCGTCCTTGCAGGTGCCGATGAACAACGGCCCTTCGGGTAGCAGCCCAGGGAAGTCCGAGGTGAAGCTGGAGTTGGCATTTGAGTACCTGATGAGCAAGGACCGGCTGCAGTGGGTCACCATCACCAGCCCGCAGGTAGAGCTGCCTGCGAGGTGGGCTGGTGGTGGCTGTGAGGGGAAGGGCTGGGCTGGGCCCTGCATGGGGTGTGGGAAGGCTGTGGGGTGCGCAGAGCCCCGTGACACTTCTCCCTTGCAGGCCATCATGCTGAGCATCTGCTTGCAGTCCATGGTAGATGAGCTGATGGTGAAAAAATCTGGAGGCAGCATCCGCAAGGTGAGAGTTGGGGCCGGATGGTGTCACTGGGGTGGGGTCCCAACCTGGCGCTGTGACTTCCTGGGGTCTGGGCTGGGTCCTGAGTGCTCCCCTCAGGATGGGGCCAGCAGACAAATCCCCAGGGCCAGTTATAAGCCCCAGAGCTGAGGCTGGGGACCCTGTGGCTAAGCTGAGCTCCTCCCTGCAGATGTTTCGGCGGCGGTTGAATGGGGCCCTGCGGCGCTCGGACAGCCAGCAAGCTGTGAAGTCACCCCCACTGCTGGTGAGTGGGACCCTGCAGCCCTGGGTGGGGGGACACGTGCAACCACGGCCTCTGACATGAGTTGTGTACCAGAACTCACTGACCCCAGGGGAGCCACTGTCCCCTTGGCAGGGCTGGGGCAAGCCCAGAGGACTGCAGGGCTGTGGTGCCCTGCTTCCAGAGCCCTGGGAAGGGAAAGAGGTCCTGGACCAACTCAGTGAGCCAGACTCCCTGGGGAGGGAGGGGGGCAGGTAGAAGGACAGGTGGGTGTTGCGTCCCATGACCCTGCACTGCCCAACTGTGCTGTCCTCACAGGACTCACCTGATGCCTCTCGGGAGCCCATGGCCAAACTCTCGGTGAGTTGTGTGCGGGTGTGCCAGAGCCCTCAGGCTAAGTGAGTAGGGGAGCTGGGGTGGCCTCCCTAACATCTCCCTTCTCCACAGAGCAAGCTCACTTCTGTCAGCCTGCGTGGGATCAGCCACTCCAGCTCTGCTAACGACGTGGGTGCTAATGACTTCCACGGCAATTATGCCTTTGAGGGCATTGGCGATGAGGATCTGTAGTGCCCCCCTTCCCAGGACAGCCCCGGCCTGAGCAAGGGCCTTCACTGAGGAATGTACGACCTGCAGCCAGGTTGCAATCAACGTGCCTCTCACCTGCTACATCCACCTTTCCCTGCTGCCACAGGCTGGGAGCTCACCCCCAGCCCACCACTGCCTTCGGGGTGGGGGCAGCTGAACTCCTCCCGCTGCTGGCTCCAGCTGGGAGAGGGCTTGTTTGACCTGAACAGTGTGCCTGGGCAGAGCCCTGGAGCTGCAGTGCAGGGCCTGGCCCAGCACGGGGGCAGAGCTGCTCCTGTCCCAGCTGGGAAGGCCTGGCCCAGCGTGGGGGCAGACCCAGGCAGGCTCCATAATGCCAAATTAGCATTTAGGTTTGTGCTCCGAGACAGAGTGCAGTAAGCTGTCTCAGGGGGCTCCGCGCGAGTCCCCTCTAACCCGCTCATAGATGCCAGCGTAATCTAGGCTTGTAACCACGTATCTCCTGCTGCTCAGCCCGACAGAGCATTAATGGACAGTAACTGATGTTTACACACTGCAACAATGATTAAAACGGATCCTGATTGGTACCAGGCTGTCTGTTGGGGGGTGGCTGCTGTCCCTCCCCTCCCCGTGCCAGCCCTGTGCTGTCCTCCTCTGCAGCAGAACAAGGCCCCCAGGGTGAAGAGCAGATAACAAAACTGACTGTTTAATGCTTTTATACACAATATAAATTACACCGACCAGCACGGCAGCAGCCATGGAACCAGTCCTGTTCCCCCCTCCCCCCTTTTCCCCAAACCCCGGCAGAGGAAGGCTCCGGCAGGCAGAAACAGGCAGGAGGGGTGGCTGGGGACACCGTGGTGCTGCCGCACGGGCAGGGGTCAGAGCCGCTGGTCTTGACTTCACCCTGCCCAGGCAGGACAGGGCTGCTGGAGGCCCCAGTGTGCCCGTGGGCCTGGCATAAGGCAGCCCTAAGCCCCTGTAGAGTTGCCCACCTGTCCTCTCTCCCCCAGGGAGGGCAGGCACCGAGGCACCCCAGGCCCACTGCCGGGCTAAGTGCTGTCTCAGGGCAGGGCCGTGCCCACGGCTGGGGGGGCCAGGAGGGCTTTGGCATTGCGCGGGTTCACCCAGCTCTCGGCTGTGTGGCCGTGGATCTTCTGGTGGCGCTTGTAGTTGTCCCAGTGACCAGTGGTGTAGGAGCAGTTCCGGCACTGGAAGGGCTTCTCGCCCGTATGCCGCAGCATGTGCCGCTTCAGGTTCATGCTCTGGTTGCAGCTGTAGCTGCAGAGGCTGCACTGGAAGGGCTTGTCGCCTGAGTGGATGCGCCCATGACGCTTGAGGTTGGCCAGGTTGCCGCAGGCATAGTCGCAGAGCTGGCACTTGTAGGGCTTCTCGCCTGTGTGCACGCGCTGGTGCCGCTTCAGGTTGTCCAGGTGGGCGGAGGCGTAAGGGCAGAGCGGGCAGGCGAAGGGCTTCTCCCCGCTGTGCGTCTTCATGTGCCGCGCCAAGTGGTTGGGGTAGTGGGTGACGAAGGGGCAGAGGCTGCAGGCGAAGCCCTTGTCCCCAGTGCCCTTGCGGGGGCTAGCACCTGGCTCGGTGCCCAGCACCGCCAGGCTGCAGCGCCCGCAGACCTGCTCGGCCAGGCCTTCGTCCTGTGCGAACCCGTCGTCCAGCACCAGCCCGCACATGCGGCACGTGAAGGGGAAGAGCAGCTCAGGCAGTGCAGCTGCCTCCTCGCCCCGCAGCCGTGCGCAGCCGGGCAGGAAGGGGCCGCTGCCACTGCCCACGTGCAGGCTCAGCTCTGGCAGCAATGGCTCTGCGGGACAAACAGACAGGGTTGTGAGCTGGGCAGCACAGCACCAGTGAGGATTGGCTCTATGACGAGCCACAGTGCCCCGGTGAGCCTGGCAATACATGACTTTGGGTCGATGGCAGGATCTGTGCCCCGCCCCAGCCCCAAAGCCCCCACAGCAGCTCTCCCTACATCCCCACAACCTCCTGCCTTTACCTGGGTCCTTGTCCCGCCGGTGCGGCCCCTCGCCCTCAGGCAGGCGGTGGCTGAGCATGTGCCGCTTCAGGTTGCGGCTCTGATTGCAGCGATAGTCACAGGCAGCACACTGGAAGGGCTTGTCCTGGCTGTGGACCCGCTCATGGCGTTTGAGGTTGCCCAAGCTGCTGCAGGCGAAGCTGCAGCACGTGCAGCGGTACGGCTTCTCCCCGGTGTGCGTGCGCAGGTGCCGCGTCAGGTTCACCAGTTGGGCAGAGGCGTAGGCACACTGTGGGCACGCAAAAGGCTTCTCCCCGTTGTGTGTCTTCATGTGGCGCTTGAGGTGGCTGGAGTAGTGGGAGGCGAAGGGGCAGAGCTGGCAGGAGTAGACGATGCGCTGGCTGCGGCCGCCCTCAGCGCCGGCGCACTGCAGGCAGCTCTGGCCCAGGCTGGCAGCCAGCTGCAGCCCGCACTGGCGGCAGGGCAGGGCGGCAGGGCCAGGCTCACCCCCCTCCTCAGGGTCACTCTCCACGCTCAGCTGCTGGTACCCAGAGGAGCAGTCGTCGTCGCTCAGGGCGTATGCTGGAATAGCGATCTTCCCCACCAGTGTGTCTGCTAAGAACACCGTGGGGATGGGGCGGTGTCAGCCTGGCTGGCCTGGACACAGCCCCTCTGCCTATGCCCCCCGTCCCAGAAGGGTCCAGGCAGCGGTACCCACCCTGTGGCACCCAGTAGGAGCCCACTGCACCATGCACTGCAGTGAGGGGCCCCACAGCCACGGCCTGCCCTAACACCCTGCTGAGGGCCCGTTCTGGGTGTCTTGGGAAACCCTGACACTTCTGCGTGGCTGGCCAAGACCCTGGCACCAAGAAGGGTGAGAGGACGGGTGGATCTGTCGCCCACCAGCACTACTGGGCCTGGTGGGTGGGAAGGTGGTAGGTACAGCCTGGCCCAGGCTGATGAAATGGGTGCCCATAAAGCTGCTCCGTGCCCCTCTCACTGTGCTACTGCCCCAGCCCCGGGGTCGGCAGCTGGTCGCACTTGGCATGGCTGGCACCAGGGAGCTCCAACACCAGCCCTCTCTATCCTGCAGGAAGCATTCCCCAGCCCCATGCAGTGCCACTGTCTGGTGGCAGCAGGGGGAAGGCTGTGCCAGGCTCTCAAACGGAACTTCTCAGCTGGGCACAGACTCATCCTTCTGCAGCCCCTGTGCCCCACGTGTGCCCCCAGGCTGGTGCTCGGGGCTGGAGGGGCAGCTCACCACTACCAGCTGCGAGCCATGCCCTGCTGGCCCCGTGCTGTGCCTGACCTGCAACCCTGGGGCCTGTCAGACTCAGCAGCTGCCCACCATCCTGGGAAGCAGCCTGGACTGTCCCCTTGCTGCTGCCGCCCCGGCTGGGTCCAGCTCCCAGAGCCTCAGACAGGCCAGAGGTGAGGCTGACCTGTGCTGTGGGATGGGGCAGCCCCTCCAGCCTCCAGGCCCCTTCCACAAGCACTGCCTGAAATGCAGACATCAGAAAAGGGCATCCTGCTAAGGCCTGGCTATTACAGGGGAACTCTTGACCCTGCCTCAAGCCCTCTGCCAAGGGACCCCTTTCTCCTCAGCTCAGCCCCACCCATACCAAGAGACCCACCTGTCCCCTCAGCCCAGTCCCACACTGAGGGAACCCCCTGTCCCCTCAGCCCACCAGTGCCACAGTGTCCCCAGAGCACCGTCCCCTAAATGGCCGTGTCAGTGCCCAGATGGGACAGCTTGTCTGTCCTGACTGGTTCAGTGGGCTGAGGTCCTAGTCCTGCTCCCTGGCTGGGGCAGAATGGGAGGACAGGTATTCCTAGTAGCTTTGTCAGCAAATCCCTGGCAGGCTTCTGGGGCTACCAAGCAGCTGTCCCGGTGCAGGGAAGCACAGCCCTCGGAGCAGCCCCATCTGCCAGGCAGCTGGGACTGCGCCTCAGTACCAGAGCAGGAGCACGGCACAGCCCAGTGCAGCCGCTGAGCACATGGACCAGGGCACAGCCATGGGGAACAGTGAGGGGACAGAGACATGGGGCCGGACAGTCCATGCCCCGTTCTCTCGCCGTTCTGTTCCCACGTTGCTCAGTGCCTGGGGCGGGGAGTGACTCCCACCAGTCCCCGTGAGGCAGCTCCATGGAGCTGAGCAGCGCTCGCTCCTCCGACCGGGGCTGAGAGCGCCCCATACACCCCGCAGTGCCGAGGGGAGTGGTGGAACAGGACCCCGGCGCCGGGCCCGGCTCCCGGGTGGGCAGCAGAGCCGGGGATGAGCGGTGCGGTGGCTCTGGGGAGAGCCCGGCGGCGACTGCGGGGTGCGGCCCCAAACCTACCGCGGGGTCGCGTCGTGCCCGGCACCCTTCGCGGGAGGGAGCATTCGAGGATCGGTGCCGGGGGTCAGTGCCGGGCGGGCAGAACCCACCCAGGGGCCACGTTGGGGGCCGGGCCTTCCCCGTGAGAGGAAGCTCGGCCGGAGCCCGCGCCGGGCGGGCCCGTGCCAGGGCGGGCC
>VZTD01001521.1:148603-163854 GCA_013397725.1 Rhagologus leucostigma | reverse complement strand
CCTCACCTCCCCCTCCAGAGAAGAACCAAGGACCAAGACCACACCTGTATTTTCTGGTCTTTTAGTTTGAAAAAAGTATTGATTGAAAGTGTACAACTGAACACGAGGTGGCCGCAGCACCACCGCCAGATTGTTTCACAAATAAAAACAGAAAGGGCCTTAAATAATCGGGTGCTGATTAAAAAAACCTCAACAGTGAAAAAGTTCTTCCCTCCAAACAGAAATTCACAGGCACAGAAATGGCAACAACCACATGGAGACAATGGGGGGACATCCTCCTCCTCCTCACGGACTCTGCGATGCAGCGCTCCCAGGCGCAGCTCCATCCTCACTCCCTCTTTGGAATGGTTACGGATGAACAGTGCGACATGCCCTTGCTAACCAGACCCGCCCCCACCCCCCGACCAGGACACGGACAAACAAGGCCTCTGCTAAGGCTAAAAAAAGGACAAGACTTGGAGTCTTGAGTTCAGCGTGGGTAAGAAACGAGAGTCTGGTGAGCACAGCCCAGTCCCCAGGTGGGCACTGCTACTCCAGTTTGGCCTTCTTGGTGCTGTCCCCACCGTTCTCCTCTGCTGGTGCCGCCGCCTCCCCCAGTTTCCTCTTCCCACTCTCAGCAGGTGGGTGTGTGTTACGGGGTTTGAAGCTGATAATGATGCAGGTCATGTTATCGCAGCCGGTGCCATCCCCTGAGGTGTCTGGAGCCAAGCACTGATCCAGCAGCTGGGGAGGGACAGGGCAAGTCAGCAGAGAGAACAGATACACACTGGGGCCACCCTGAGGCACTGGGCCCATTCCAGCACCTGACAGTGGCTCAGGGGCTGCCAGGCCAGACCTGTGCAGGGAGAGTCAAATGCTGTTCCCACTGGACAAGGGACAGAGATGGCCTCAGCAGCCCCAGATTTCTGAGTGTGGGCAGAAACTCCTTTGGCTGGGACAGCACCCCTGAGGTCAGACACTGGCTGGAGTGCCCAGGCAACCCATCTGAGGGAGCCGGAGGGCAGAGCCAGGCACAGCTGGGACACAGAAATGCCACGTTGCTGGAGGGGCAGCAGAGCTCCCGATCTTACCTCTTCTACAATTGAGGAGAGTGGCCGCAGGACTCCATTCTCATCCTTTTGGGTGATCTTCGACTGGATGAAATCCACCACTTCCTGGCTGCTCATCACATTCCTACAGAGCAGAGAGGTCAGAAAGGCAAGCAAAGGGAGCACACATGCCATAGTGTCCAACAGGCCTTCCTCAGGCCCAGCTCTGGAGAAAGGCTGGAGCAGGGATGCCCCAGAGGCACAACGGCTCCCTCACCACTCACCAGATTCCATCACAGGCAATGACCATGAAGTCGTGGTCATCGTTTATTGTCAGCACTTTGATGTCAGGCAAGGCAGAGATCATCTGCTCTTCTGGAGGGAGGTTCTTGTTCCGCTTGTAGAAGTGATCCCCTGTGGTGGGGAGGAAGATGTCTGGGCACAGGCAGTGCTGCCTGCCCTCGACAGTGAGCAGCACTGCCCTGCCACAGGGCATTCCCAGTGGGATCAGCGAGTGCTCCCACAACCTGGATCAGGCTGTGGCCATGAGGCAGAGGAACCACTGCAGGGTCCAGGTGTAAGCTCTGGCAAGCTCAGGGAAGAGGGGCCTCTCTTTACTCCAAACCAAGTGCCCCTTCCCCACCTTCTGGGGCAACACCAGGCCAACAGCACAGAGCACCGGTCACCTCTGAAGAGGCTGTGGCTGCCCCATTCCTGGAAGTGTTCAAGGCCAGGCTGGATGGAGCCTGGAACAACCTGCTCTAATGAAGGTGTCCCTGCCCATGGCAGGGGCTGGAATTGGTTGAGCTTTAAGGTCCCTTCCCACCCAAACCACTCCAGGATTCATTTTCTGATTCAAAGTTCACTTGAGAAAACACCCTCAGCTCTGGCTAGCAGCTTATCAGGAATCATCCTATGAAGGGACTTCCAGGGCCACCACAAAATAGCAGGTGGGAACACCAGTGTTCCAGAACCTCAGTGGCTGTCAGCTTGGCTGTCCTGAGGCCAGCGCTCCAAGGCCAGGCCTGCCAGCATCCCTCCTCCTGCTTACCGATGGCCCTGGAGAGGTTGAGGCCGCCATTCACCCTTCCGTCCATGGTGACCTTGCCACCAGCATTCTTTATCCTGGCCAGCTCCACCTCATCCTCTGGCTTGTGGTCGTACGACATGTCAACGGCCTTGCCGCCCTCCGACACGACACAGCGCGAGTCCCCGGCATTGGCCACGATCAGCTGCTTGCCCCGGATGAGCGCCACGACAGCGGTAGTGCCGCTGTCCGAGCCAGGCTGCAAGAGACAGAATTTTGGTGAGATTTCTTTTCTCTGTCTCCGTGTCAGGTCACTAAGGGAACCAGCACCAGCTGCACAGCCCCAGCAGTGTCCCAGATCCCAGGATGCTGCATCTCACCCCATAAGCACACATGGAACAGTGGAGAAAGCCCGAGGGAAGTGGGAAACACCAGGAGCGTGTTCACTGAGGGGCAGGGTCAGGCAACACGTACATCTCAGTCTCACGCAGCTCAGCAGGTCAGGATTCTCTGGCGTTCCACATGTCTGTACCCTCCGCTCTAATGTCCTAATTCCAGCCCCAGCCCAGCTTGAGCACATCCTCACTTCAAGTCAGGCCACCTCCCCAAAGGGAGAAATTGGCACCTTGGAAGCCATGTCCCCTTTACCTGACCTCCTGGGTCCCTGGCCTGCCTGACTGCACTGTCATGGGCTGAAGAGCCACAGCCCTGGCCTGGTGAGGAGTGATGCTGCGCTCCAGAGCAGTGGTGCCAGCAGAGCTCTCCTGTTCCTGCCCTGTGCTCTCCCCCCCCACCACTTTCCCAGCACCTCACACCCAGCAGCAGGCTCAGCCTCTTCAATCTCAACCTGCTGTCCAGATCCAGGCCCATCCCTCAGCTTTTGCACAAACCCAGGCCATCAGCAGCTCCCTCAGCCCCAGCAGAGTGCACAGGGTGTTCTATCCCCACCTGAACAGGAACAACCCCTAGCTGAGTCTCCCAAGTGCCCCTGGCTCCATGCTAAGCTGCAGAACACAAAACCAGGGTGTACACCTCCTCTTTCCCCTCCATGCCAGGTAACAACATTTCCTCCTCTTCATCCTCATCCTCCTCTGCTTCTTCAGTGTCATCTTCATCATCTTCATTCTCTGCCTCTTCACTGCTGTAACCATCCTCATCCTCACTGCATTCCTACAAGAAAGGAGAGACACCACAGGAGTCACACAGGACACTTGGTGCTGTCCCCCCCCGGTCCCTCCATCCTGGGGACCAATGGTCAGTTCCCCCAGAGGTGTGAGGTGACCTGCCATGTGTCCCCCACACTTGATGGCTACAACCAGAGCAGCTGGTATCACTACGGCAGTGGATGAAGGGATGGTGCATGCAGCAGGACCAAGGGCTATCAGCTATGGCCGCTGCAGGATGAGTGTGTGTCCTTCAGGGTTAGCTCAACAATCCCAAACATTCCCATGGGATGGCCTCAAAGGATCAGCCTGAAACACCTGCTCCTAGGAACACACCTAGGATGAGCCAGAGGCTCGTCTCAAGTACCACCATAAGCAATGCATTCTGCCCAGCCAGAAGGCCACTCTGTTCCAGTGCTGTTTCCTACCTCACTGTCTTCCTCCTCTTCCTCAACCTCATCTGACTCATCCTCACTGTCCTCAAAAAATTTGGATTTGGTTGTGCGCTGGGGCTTTCCCGTGGAGGAGCAGGAGGGCCCGGCCTCCCCAGTAGAAGAGGTGACGGCCTCGTCACCTTTGCCTAGTTCAGGCTTCTGCAGAGCAGGGCTGTTGCCTCCAGCGCTGGCTTTGTCTGAGGTGGAGGAAATACCCGTGATTTCTTCGTCTGGCTTCCCGTTCTTCCTCTCCTTGTGGTCGGGAAGCTCCCCTGGGTCAGCCTCTCCATTCATATTTGACTCCCCATCATGCTGCTTGCCTGTCCCCTCCACAGCGTTATCCCCAGCTGCAGCTACAGACTTGGCTTTGAGGTTCTTGGTGCAGTTTTGTCCATAACGTGTGAGAAGCTCCTCGATGGTCATTGTGGCTTCTTCATGCAGAAGAGCAGCTTCCTCGTTATCCACTGCAAATGGAAAAGGGAGAGGACAAGGACAGAGAGGGTCAGAGAGCAGGATACCCACCACACTGGGTCCTGTGGTGAGCTGCCCCAGATGAGGCTGCTGCTGGCAGAGTTCCAGCAGTGCTCCCCAGGCTGACTCTGAGCACACAGCCAGGCCTGTGCCCTCCCACAGCTCCCAGGTGCTGTAGGTGAGCAGGATGGGAACAGCAGGGCCACAGTTCTGACCATGGCACAGCCTGCCAGTGCCCCCATTGCCCCAGTGCTCCCTGGCCAACTGACAGCACCACAGAGTGTTCACATCAGGCATAAGGGCTGGTGGTAGCACAGTGTTCACATCAGGTGTGTGGCTGGGGGGTAGAGCCTCACTTTCCCAAGCACAGGCTCCTTGGGAGCCGCAGGGAAACAGAGTCACCGCTTCCACGTGCAGGTTTGGTCACCAATGCTGCAGCTGGGAACAAGAGAGCAGCTGCTCCATGGGCTTGAAATACCTCAGGGATCCCCACCAACTGTCTTTTGGACAGGTACAGCAGGTGAGAGCACAGCTTTGGGCATCTCCCAAATGGGACTAGACAGAAAGTGGGATGACTTTCCCCAGTGACCAGGAGCCAAAGACCCCTGCTTCCCTACTGACATCCCCTTGCATATAGTTTGCTTTGCTATTTAATTCCAAAAGGAAAACAAATACAGATAGCCCAAATGCTCCTGAAAATACAGAAAGAAAGAAAACTCAACCAATCACCCACCCACTTCATCCCTGTCACCTGGAGAAAAACAACCAACAAATTCAGCATTTCCAGACTGACATACTGTTCAAGGTGACAGGATCACCTTGCATCTGCCTCAAGGCTGGTCACAAGGTACTCAGCGAGAGCAGCACAGGACTCCACACCAGGAAACACCTCCTGGGCTGGCAACCACTTGCTGGTGGAACACTTGCTTCTTTGTGGGAAGAATTGCTGAAGAGACTGAGATCTGCTTCAATCCTATCTGCAGCTGGTGGCTGCCACCAGCCAGGGAGGGCTGAGCACTGCATACATCATTTCTCTTCCACAACCGAGCCCAGCTCAGAGTTCCTGACACCTCCTGGAACCCTGCAATCCATGGAGGAAGCTCTATAGAAAATGGTGACAGGCTGTTTTGTTATCCATAGCATTAAGCTCCCAAATGGATAAGGGTTTCCCTAGCACCAGCCCAAAGCCATGGACAATGCTAAGGGGCAGTAGTTCAACTCAGCCAAAATTTAACTGAGAAACTGGGACAGAAAACCTTGTGCCCAAGGAGACCTGACCCTTCTGCTCTACATCCCTGTCCTGGAGCTGCAGCCTTGTCTGTTCAGTGGCATCTGACTTACCATCATCTTCATCAGCAACTTTCTCCTTCTCATCTTCATCGTCCTGTGGCCGCCCAGCCATTTGAGAGAGCTCCTTAATCACCTCCTCTGTGGTGAGCTTGGCATCAATGGCCAAGAATGCATCTTCCAGGGCCTGTGTGTGAACACAGACATGAGTGGGCAGCTGCCCCTTCCCTATGGGATGCCTGCCTGCCATACCGTGCAATCCAGTCTCTTCCAGCTTGCACACCATAACAAATCACAGCATGGCTGCAGCTGGCAGGGACCTACTAGAGTTCTCCTGTTCCAAGCCCCTGCTCCAGCAGGGACACCCAGAGTCAGTTGCCCAGGACTATGCCCAGACAGGTTCTGAACAGCTCCAAGAATGGAGAGTCCATCACCTCCCTGGACAACCCACACCCAACACAAGGGCTTTCCTCTGTGTTGGCACTTACTCAGTCCAGGGCAGTTGGCTCCTCACCTTTTGCAATTTGCCTTCCTTGTAGGCCTTCTGGTCTTTGATGATCTCAGGGAGGTACTTGGCACAATACAGGGCAACTTCTTCTCCTGAAGGAGAGGAGAAACTATTTAAAGAGGCTGATCCTTCCAGACAGAACCTGCTCTTGAGCAACTGGATTCCCAAGGTAAATCTTGGGACACAAACCAGAGCTGTGCCACAGAATGGTGACACAGCAGCTGAGTCTAGGGATCCCGCTCACACCTTCCCAGTAGGATGTGCAGATGGCCCTGGCAAACCTCAAAGAGCTCCAAACCACCAAGTCTGGCCAATGCTGTGAGCTTCTCGAGAGGGAGCTTAGGCCCACAGTGACATTTAGGCTTACTCTTTAGGCCCAGCCTACCTGGAAATCTTTAATTTCGCATGTCAGTGAAAGCAGAAGGAAAGGGAAGCTTTTGCTCACTGTAGGCTCTCTTGGAGCATTACCAACTTGCAGTGAGCACATAAAAAGCATTCTGTGTTCTAGTGTGTGTTCCAGACCAATGGCAATGAGATCCCAGAGATTTAGATGAACCTTTCAGGAGATAGGGCAGTCACTGTGGTACAGGAAAGAGCACAGCAAGATAAACAGCAGCCAGAACACTGTGCCAAGAGCACAGGGGGTAACCAGGACTGAGAAACGACTCAAGTCAAGTGCTCATCCTAGAGCAGCTGAGAGACTTTTAAAAGCCAGAAACTCCCCCAGCTTGGTAAGTAATGGTGTCAGGTATGGAATAGGGCATGGGAGGCATTTGTTTAGAACCTGAAGGTGCTATTAAGAGAGAAGGAAAAACAAATAGTGAGGGATGATGAACTTCTGTAGTTTATCTTGAACAGGGCCAGAAAGAGTAGTGTGAGTTGTAAGAGATCAGACTAGTCACTGAGGTTTTTATATGAGCAAAGAACAGTGCAGGACACAGGAACGTGGCTCACACCTCACAAGGAAGAAAAATTAGAGCCAGAGACTGATAAACGAATGAAATGACTGCACAGAAAGAGGGAGAGGAGCAGGGCAAGCTGCAGGCAGGTGGAGGGTCCCACTGCAGGGTCCAGGAACATCTTGAGACTGTGCTGGACCAGTCATTCCCTGTCATAGTACAAAGAAGTTGCAGTGTGGGTGGCTGGACACAGGATTCCAGAGCCTACTTGCACCTGGGGCTTTCCTGTGGCTGTAGGTACAACCAGAGCCACGTAGGCTCCTTTCCCTTGGCCTACAGGACCGTTTTCACATAGGAGGGTTTTTCACAGGATGGACCAGCCACACAACTCCTGATCTTCCTGCTGCACATCCCAACTGTGTGGGCAGCTGGGCATGACAAAGAGCTGTGCAGGCAGGAGCAAAGCTCTGTGAAGGAATAGGGAGCAAGGGAAGTGAGGAGAAAGCAGCAGCCAGCCATTAGTTCAGCAAAGGGAACGCAGTGGGAAACAGAAGCAGGGAGATTTGGGAGAAAGATAGACAGAATGAGCAGACAAGGGACTTTTCCAATGTAGCTGCAGAGAAGGGATCAAGTGGTCATTGACAGAGAACAGAAACAGCAAAATGGCTGCTGCTACACAGTGCTGCAAAGCATTCCATGGTACAGATCCAGGGAACAAAGAGACTGGGTCTGACCTGGGAACACTGGAGAGGACCTGTGACAAGGGCCTAGAGTGACAGGACAAGGGGGAATGGCTCCAAATTGACAGAGGGCAGTGTTAGATGGGACATTAGGAAGATGGGATATTAGGAAGAAAGTCTTGCTGTGAGGGTTGTGAGGCCTTGGCCATTCTGTGTTTTCTCCAAAAAAACCTCTTGGAAAAATTGTTAGTTGTCTCCATGAGATGGAACCTGAAGGATAGCAATGGCCTCAGTGCAGAGCCCAAATGCCAGATGAGGCTCAAGATCAGTGTTGGAATAACAGATCTCTCAGTCAAACACCACTAATCACTGCAGAGCCCAGCAAACAGCAGGACCCAACACCAGCCTTTAAGAGAGGTACAGCACAAGAAAGAGTATGGTGTGGGTCAGGTAAACTGCTCTTGGAAACACCTGAACCACCACTGTGACCTGCAGCTGTTAACAGATACAAATCCCCTCTAACACGCTCTGGTCTATCCATTACTAGCTCCAACCCTTCCAGCGCCATGGTGGGTGCCAAGAAAGGACTGTTGTGGTTTAACCTCGGATGGCAACTAAGCACCACCCAGCCACTTGCCCACCTCTCGTGGAACCGGGGAGTGGATTGGAAGAGTGAAAGGCAGGAAATCCTTGAGTTGAGAGAAGTTTAAAACAATAACAGTAATAATAATTTTTTTAAAATAGTGAAAAGGAAAATAACAAAGAGAGAGCAATAAGCCTCAAGACAGACGATCAGTGCAAGATACGTGTCAATGAAGACGCGTTATTAAAAGAAAGGCTAAAGCACAAGTAGACAGCAATAGAGACTGATCAAACACCCCCCACTTCAAGGGGCAGAGTGTCCAAATATCATTCTCCAGAATCTGGGGGCAGGAAGGCCAGAGCACATAAAAAAGAAGCTGGGGAAGGCAAAAAACTGGCCCAGCAGCATCTTTCAAGCACTGGAAGGCTTGTCCACAAGGGGGAAACATAAGAGAAAAACTGATGAATGAAATGGAAAATGCTAACATGTAAAAAACCCCCCAAACTCACCCTTTTTCAAATAACACAATAATAAAAATTTTTCCCAGCCTATCTGGAGCAGGAAGCTTACTGGAGAGTTTCAGGCTGAGAGATGAGCAAGGTATATAAGAGAAGCTAAATTCAGTTTTTGCAGTGGCAGCTAATAAAGCTTAGCAAAGTTCCCACCCAAAAACTTACTCTTACATGGGAGAGACTTGAGAAATGGTTTCAAACTGAAGAACTAATGCATCAATAAAATCACACAATAGTAGGGATGGGCAAAAGCTGTTCTTCTAAGACAGATTCAACTATATCCATATCCTTCCCGATATGGTTTGTCTAGGAAGAGCTGTAGAGATTCAATCACTAGAAATCTAAAATATGAGTTAGAAACTCACGCGAGTGCTTTGCCATTCCATGCCTTTCCCTAATGTCTATCTTGAATCTTCCCTATTGTATTTTAGAATCCTAAACACAATACTTCATGTCCTACACTAACAGGAATTTCATGAGCGTCCAAAGTCTCTCCAAAACCCAACACATGGAATAAGACCTTGGCAGCTGAGAAACAAACACACTGAGCTCAGAGGAGAACAGATGGTGTGATACTATTCATTCTTGACCCATTTTTGGTAGATGCTCCTTATCTATATTTTTGCCTGACACACACAAACAGTTCCTGAGGTGAGTAGCTCCTGACCCCTACATCCCATTTCCTTGTCATTCTCTGCCTCTCAGCACCAACCCATCATCTCCCTGTTCTCAAAGATACCCTTCAGGACATCAGTGACTGTTCCACATGGATCTCTGCACACTCCAAGATGAAATTCAGGAAAAAAATAATTTCAGAACATGAAATACATTCTTCAGACTGAGATGACATCTGGAAGAGCTACTTGCTATATACGCAGCAGTGACAGTCACAAACTGGCCACTGTGTTATAGAGACAATGAACAGGAAGAAACAGGCAGTTTAGTTCATCTACTCCACATAGATTTTCAAAGAGCTTTCAAATAAATCATCAAATGTTTTCCATACTAAGCTGCCACAAGAAAAGCAGGGAGGTTGGACAGGAGCAGTTTTCAGAATGGAGAATAGCCACTGGGAGAGCTCCTTGAAAGCTATGTTGTTCAACATCTACATAAATTAGCACGAAAAGAGGTCAGTAAAACATGATGGATCACTCAGGATGATCAAAATTAAAATAACTTGCAAGATTTAACAGCAGGATCTAGAGCTCTTACATGATATTGGCAGAGGAAATTCTGTAATAATATTAGCAATAATATTTAATAGCAATATTCAGTCATACAAGCAGAGACAAGCCTAGGGCCCCTCTGACTAGAAAAAAAGACATGGAGTCCAAAATAGTAAAAGTGAAAAGTACTACCAGAGTGATTATTCACTCATTCCTTGTGTCATGGATACCGCAGTGAAATTATCAGGCAGCAGATTTAACCGTATCTTTTTCAAATAATGATTCTATGGAAAATGGACAGTGCAAACAATCACCAAAGATAGAAACCTTCTTAAAATGCAATTAGGTAAATTTGTGAAGAGTTAGTTCATCCAGAAAACTCCAGCATGTCTCCAGGATGGAATGGCTGCAATCTCCAGTTTAAGGAACCCTCACTTGGGGAATGGATCTGCCTGTCTTGATTTTCACTCTTTCCTTGGGCAACCACCAGAACACACTGCCTAGAGTCAATCTTGGGTGAGTTTTCTTACCACTTTTTCTTCTGTGACTCTCCTGCCCAGCTTATCCACCACAAAAACAGTCATTCTCAAAAGGTATAAAAAATGGAATACAAATCTGATTTCAATTTCAGGTCAAACCCTGACCTTCCTTCTAGGACCCCTGAGAGGTTCAGAACCTCTGTTGATGGTATCTATCAAAGAAAATGCTTCCCATCAAAGAGCAGAATTCCTAACAATAGATGGATGCCCCAGCAGCCACGGACAGCCTAGAGGGGTCACACTGAAGGACAGGACAGAGCAAAGCGGACGCAGTTACCTCCATGTCCATCGTAGACAGAGAACATGGCTGTTTCGCTGTCCAGCTCGGGAATGCAGTTGTGGGCATCCTGAAAGAGAGAGCAAAGGGCTAGAATGACAGGGATTGCATTAGACCCACAGAAAATCATAGAACCACGGATTTGTTTGGGTCGGAAAAGCCCTCTGAGACCACTGAGTCCAACCATTGCCCCAGCACTGCCAACCCAAAGTGCTGTCCCATGTCCCCAAGTGCCACATCCACACAGGTTTTAAATCCCCCTACGGATGGGGACTCCACCCCTGCCCCGGCCAGCCTGTGCCAGGGCTGGACAAACCTTTCCGTGAAGAAATTGCTCACAATAGTCAACCTGAACCTGCCCTGACATAGCTTGAGGCTGTTTCCTCTTCTCCCACCCATTGTTTCCTAGGAGACAAGCGTGACCCCCACCCGGCTGCACCCTCCTGTCAGAGAGTTGTGCAGAGCCAGAAGGTCCCCCTGATCCTCCTTTCCTCCAGGCTGAGCCCTCCCCAACTCCCTCAGCCACTCCTCATCAGACTCATGCTCCAGACCCTCCCTTAACTCCATTCCCATCTCTGGACAAACACAGAGGTCAACAACACAAGCCATGTACACCGCACAGCCCTTCTCTCCGTAAGGTCTCTGTGGAACAGCCAGCACTGAGGAAGGCACCTCCGTGATTTTACAGCCAAGAGCCTGAACTCCTTCCCCTACGGGAAAGCAAACCCACCTTGGCTATTGCAATGCAGAGCCGGGAACAGACGGCCAGGCTGAACCTTTCTCCTAAGCCCTTCCCCTGCCCAGTTAACCTCCTGACATTCCTCCAAGTCTAGCCCTCACCCATCACCTCACCACCTGACACATCCCACACACTTGTGTTCAGGAAGAACACATATCCTGTGATACGTTCAACAATGTGATCTTTTCTGTAGTTCATCACCCTAAATGTGCTACAATTGCCCCCAAACACTGTGCTTACTCCAAGACAGCAGGCTCAAATATCTGGATGTGTCCATGCTGCCGGCAATATTCCAAAATTTACACACACACGGAACTAGATCACAGCCGAGCAACCACTGAGCTCTACTGCTTTTTTTTGTATGATTCCTTGGATAAGGTCTCTTTGCTCTCCAGAGTTCCAGTGTCTTGTGGAAGAGAACTTTATTCCTTGCTCAGGAAAACAGGAACAGAGAGGTTCTGGGTTTATGTAGCACCCATTGCAATGGAACTGCTGGCACTGTGATGAAAAGAGCTTCTGAACAGGCAAGTGACCATCTGAGTTCAAAACCAGTAATGACTGAATGGTAATGCAGGAAATTTCCCCAGCCCTCACTGGAGAGAGCAAATGAAAACAGGGATAAACCAAGAAGCAGCATTTTAGTGCTCACTTTTCTGAGCATTCACAGAAGCCAGTGAGACAGTGAACCTCCAACACAGTAACTGGGATAAGTCCCAGGTGACCAAACAGCAGTGTAATTAAAGAGATGCAAATGCTGCTGGGGAGGAAACCCAGCACTGGCACCAAAAATGGTCTGTATTGCCCTTGCTGAGCCCCCACTGCAGCCTGTCCTGACCTGTCCCCTCACTGAGCCCCGACCCCAAGGGGGCAGATGGGCATGACTGGCACACGCGGGCGGGAGGGCTCAGTTCCCATGCTGTGCATGGGGCTTGCTCTGCCCTGCTCCAAGCACGAGTGCTGGTGGCTCCGCACACGGGGCAAAGCCAGGTCCTGGCATTGCCAACGCCACGAGCACAGCAGCGAAACCCCCACGTGCTGCCAGTTACCAGCCTCCAGCCCAGCCCCCAGCCCTGGTCAGTGAGTTGCAGTGCCTGTCATCTCAGTGACTGTGATGTTGTGCGCTGAAAGAGTTCACAAAGGTTCCAGAAGTCCGCTCCCTGCTATCCAGCCTTCTGGGATCCCTCACTCTCCCCAGTCACCTGAGTGGTTACTATAACAGTGGTGAAAAACAGTGTGTCTGAAACATCAAACATCCAATTCAGATGAAATGAGTAGGCAAATTAGTAATTTAACCTGAGAGTTAATTTAACAAATCTCCATATTTTGAACCAAAATCTTGCAGCTTTTGAAGCAAGGGCTTTTATTCTGAGCCTGGGAGAGGAATGAAGCTGCAAACTGGGGCTGTTGGTGTCTCACTGTGGGGGTATAGTCAAAACAGGAGCAAAGAGTTTGGAGAAGCCCCATTTGACCACATCCTGCGCCTCCCGCTATATCCCAGAGCACTCTTCCAGACCATAAAACTGACTTCAGCCCTTTTCTTTGTTGCTTCTAGTACCTAATACAATTTTTTTTTGTATCCTTATCCTTTGGGTCCCTCATCTGCCCCAAACATTTCCTTACTCCCAAAAGCAACCTCTCTGGACTAAGTTACAGTATTTCTTCAGAGCCCTGTACATCCACCTCGCTTGAAGGCTCCTAAAACCCAAGTCCAAGATGGCAAAAAGCTCCTTTACACCCAAAATACCCATGGTCTTACCACGTGCACACTCTGACTGGCTTCACCAACACACACGGAACCACAGCATTAAGCACAAACATTTGCTCAGAACTTTCTCCAAGCCTTGCAGAAGAGCAAAAGTACAATTGAACATGAAGACAACGAAAAAACAAAACAAGGCAAGACAGAGAGCAGAACACAGAGTGCTGGAATGCAAGAAAATGGACTGCTCAGCTGTGTGCAAAACACACATTTCTCTCCCATCAGGCTCAGAAGCAATCTGCAGCAGGTTCAGCTCCCGCCATCTGCTTGTTTCTTGGGATAACTCAACTAAATCACATCCACACTGATAGCCTCAGTGCTGCCTCTGCCAGCAGGGATAAGCCAGAGATGTTGGGTAGTGCAGAACCCACATCTGCAGCTTGGGGCCTTGCCCAGCCTCTGCAAAGGTACCAGTGACAGCCCTCAAGTGAGTGAGGTTAGAGCTGTGTCCCAACTGTGGGAGGGCTGAGTGAGCCTGCCAGCACTATAAATCAGGGCCATCCTGCTCTCCCTCATCCCAGCCTGGCTCCTTAACACACCCCAGCTCTGTGCAAAGGGATGCCAGAGCCATGCCTGCATTTAGCTGCTTACACACGTTAATCGCCTTTGAGATTACACTCAGTGCTCCAGGAGTGTCCCTGTGCCATCAGTTTCCCCCCTCCTTGGGTCACTGGGAAGGACCAGCTCAGACACTGTCAGCCAGTTCGGCACACACGTACTCTGAGCGTATCTCAGGAGCACAAGCACCAATTCTGCCTCTTCCACCCCAAGCACCAGAGCGCAGGGTTTCACATACAGAAAGGAGGAAACACCTCTTGTCACTGGTTTGTCACCTGTACAACTGCTGTCCCACTCCAAGAAGCGGTGAAGTGTCTGGAAAAATGGCTCATGAACCTCTATCAGCAAAAATTCAATGTCTGACAGCCTGAATGGGACAATCTCTCCAAACCAGCCACAGGGCTACAAACCAGACACTGAGAGATGTATCTGTGGTGGCTGAAGGGACCAGGATTAATCCTTACCGAATCCAGCTGTTTGCTACATGCCCAGAAGGGAAAACAAACCAGCACATCACTGGTACTCACAGAGGGTCTGAAGTTCACAGAGCCGCAGGGCCAGCAGCCCCACACTGCCCTCACACCAACCAAGAGCTTTAAGAGCAGTTCCTGCAGCCTCCTGCACTGGGGGAATGTGGGCAAACACCTGGATCCTCAGCCAGGTGTGGCTCTGGCGGTAGCTCATCTGCCCACAACGAGCCCAGCAAAGCCGGGACTGGCAACAGGAGACTGAGAGTAACCATGAGAATTCTTCCTACAAATTTTCCTATAAATGAATAAAAGGGAGGAAGCACAGCAAGACACCGGCACTTCATTTCAGGGGAGAAAACCAGGCATTTTCCCTGAGAACTTCCCACTTGCTTTCACTCAGCACTTCACTCTAAGCACCAAACGCTCCTTCCTTCGCTTTTTACCCCGAATTCCTCATTTCTCGAAAGGATTTATCCAGCCGCACGTGTTCCCCACGACACGGGGGGACTCGCCCCGTAGGAGCCGGAACACGCTGCTGTCGTGTGGAATTCGGGAAAGGCTGGAGCGGCACCGGGAGAGGCAAAATGCCCCTCCCGGCCTCGGGAGGGAGGGGGTGACCGAGAGCACCGGGACCTCCTCGCCATTCGGCGCCGTCAGGGCCTGTCGGCGCAGGACCCCGAGGAGTGCCGGGTGTGAATGCCGCCGCCCCGCCAGCCTCACCCCCTCACCTCCATGGAGACGCGCCATCCCTGCATGGCGCTGAACCCGAAGTGCAGCGGGCGCGGCCCGAGACCGGCGCCGTCCCCGGAGCTCTTCACCGTGTTGGGCTGCGACAAGTAGGCGCCCATTGCGGCCGCGGCGGCCTCGGTCGGCGGCGACCGGACCGGACCGGGGGGCGCGGGCGGACTGCGNTGGGAACAGCGGACTTGGGACCGGCGATGCCGCCGCCGGCCGGTGCCGCAGGCAGCCACTCGCACAGCTAAAGCTGCGCACGCTCACAGCTACCAGGATTATCGCCCTGCCCCTCTACATGAGAGGCCCTTGCGCACACAGCCCCTTATATAGGCTCAGTCACGCCCACCGACCAGTCAGCGACCCTGAGGGCCCCCGCTCGCGCTCTCATTGGCTATTGCACGGGGCTGCCCCGCCCC
>VZTD01001521.1:112758-146740 GCA_013397725.1 Rhagologus leucostigma | reverse complement strand
CCTGAGGCTCCTCCGTGGGAACAGCGGACTTGGGACCGGCGATGCCGCCGCCGGCCGGTGCCGCAGGCAGCCACTCGCACAGCTAAAGCTGCGCACGCTCACAGCTACCAGGATTATCGCCCTGCCCCTCTACATGAGAGGCCCTTGCGCACACAGCCCCTTATATAGGCTCAGTCACGCCCACCGACCAGTCAGCGACCCTGAGGGCCCCCGCTCGCGCTCTCATTGGCTATTGCCCGGGGCTGCCCCGCCCCACTCACGATCCTTCACGGCCCTTTCCGTAGGGCGCCCCCTGTTGTGTGGCGCACGGCGGAGCCCCGCCCGCCGGCCATTGGCGGGTGCTGACGCTCCGCTCGTGGCGCTGATTGGCTGCGGCAGAGGCCCCACCCCGCACGGCGCGTTACGCAGCGCGGCGGTTGCGGCGGGGACGTGCTCGGGACCGGGAGGTGCCGCGGGCCCGGTAAGTGCGTGGCTCCCGCCCCTCGCCCCCCGCCTCGCTCTGGGACCGGCTAGGTCGGGCGTCGCTGGCAGGCCCAGGACGCGGCCCCGGCTGACAGATCCGGCGGGNCCCACCGCGCCTCACGGACCGCGCTTCTCCCGCAGGGTGTGCGACCGCAGCATGTCGGAGGGCGAGTCCAAGCAGGTGCCTAGCAGCGGCTCCGACCCCAAGCCGGAGCCCGCCTCGTCTGGCCCGGGGATGACCTCGGTGTCTGCGCCAGTGACTTCCGCGGCGCCCCCAGAGGAGGAGGAGGAGGAGAGCGAGGACGAGTCCGAGATCCTGGAGGAGTCGCCGTGCGGCCGCTGGCAGAAGCGGCGCGAGGAGGTTAGTACCGGGGGTCGGTTCCCGGAGCTGGACTGCGGGAGAGCCCGGGCGGGGCCCGGGCGGCCGCTTGTCCCGCCCTCCGTCCGGGTCCTCCTGCCGCCTGTCCCCGGGTTAAGCGGGCCCAAGAGTGGGGGTCCATCTCGCTCCCGGGAGGCCGGGAGATGGGTGGCCCTTCGCCAGCCGCCGGGCTGGCATTCCTCGGGCCCGGAGCGTCTCTGCTGGAGCGCAGCCAGTGATGTCGTCCCCTGCCGCAGGCCGGTGACACGGCCAGCTGTTGCTGCTGTGGAGTAGGGAGTGGCTCCGGCAGTCCTGGTGTGCATTGCGTTTCACAGATCTTTCGCTCTGGGCATGGTAAAAAGGAATGACTGGATAGTTCTTGGTGTTCACTGGGGAGTGTGGATGGTACCTGCTGCCGAGGTGGCCAGTTACTTGGGCCAGTTACCTGGTCTCATCAGCTTTTGAATCCTCGCTTTTGGTTTGCTTTGTCCTCTGCAATCAGGATAAAGCACAGTCAGCTCATACAGGCTTGTTTCTTGGCCTGTCCTACCCGCACCCACTGCTCACTGCGTGTGCTGGCAGTGTACTGTGTAAAGGCACAAGGAGATTAGATCATGTTGTTTGGGACATATCCTTTTTTCCACTCGTTGCTGGGCTCTGTTTTTCTTCCTGGGGGCTGTCTGCACAAACTGGTTTCTGCTCTGTGCTGGCACAGTGCCCCTGCCCTAGCTGGGCAGGCTGTGCAGCCCTGGCAGGTGCTGATAGTCAGGCAATGTGCTCGCTCCAGCGCTGCGGCACAAGTGCTGATGGGGCTTTTCTCAGCCGAGTCGGGGGCTGAGCACAGGGGTTTGTCTGCTTTGTCCACCACTGCAGAAAGGGCAGTGCAAACCCCAGTGGTGGTGAGAGAGTAATTTGTTCTGATGTAAATTTGGAGGTCGAAGTAAGGTCAGGGATTCCCCGCAGTTCTTCACCTTTGCTTGCTGAGAGCTGTCATGGTTTGGTTTAATGTGAGCCAAACACTGGCATGGTGTGGTCAGAATGTGCTTTTTCTGGCAAGGCTCTGCAGATTGGTTACAAATGTAGCTTTAACATTAAAAAAGGAGTTTCCTTTTTCCCTTTTTTTAGAGAAGCTCTGGTTCTGTCCTTCACAATATATTCCATACCTGACGCACTTTATCTCTTGCCCTGCACTGAAGGGGCACATGCTGGAGAACAAAGCTGGTTTGTTTGTGTCGTCTTTTCAATGTGTTTTCTTTAGTACTGATCATTTTAACACAAAGAGACACAGGAGTTTCTGCGTTCTCCTACACGACAAGTAAGATTTGGGAGGCTCTAGTGTTTTCTTTGGATTTCAGTTCCCTCTCAGCAGACAAATTAAGGCCCAGACACAAGAAATTCACTGGAATTTTGTCGTGGGTAGATGATTGTCTTATCGCTTCAGGCTTCCTCTGTAGACGTCAGAGCTCTGCTCTACCACCACAGGTGGAGGGATGGGCATTGGGGCCACCAAACACATTGTTGAGTGATCTGGGTGAGCTTGGGGCTGCTGCTGCTGAAGCCTTCACTCATCAAGGCTGCACAGATTTTTGTCTGACTGGGAGCGGCCTCAGCTGCAGCTGTGACCCTGCAGTGAAATCCTGGCATATCTCTGGATTTCACATGTGAATTTGTGGCTCAATTAGCTCCTAGTTTGTGGAGAGGCTTTTGTTCCCTGAACTGCATGACATCAGTCTCTCTTTGCTGTCTTAAGCATTTGGGCTGATCTGCTCTCCAGAGTAAACTCTCACACTGCAGAAGTCATAACATGAAATTTATTTGGAATAACAGCTTTACTTTCTGAGCATCCCAGAGCAGAGTGGCCTTTTTCCCGGGGAGGTGTGACAGCGCAGCCCGCACTGGTTATTCCTGTCAGCGCAGTGTATGAACAGGCTCTTACTTGCTACCCCTTGCAGGGAGATGGTGTTACTCTGTGGAAGAAGCATTTGCCGACCTTTCCCCGGTGATGTAATCCTGATCTTTTATTATGGCAGTATCTCCTGGATGTTGGATTAGGTGCCACCGTGGAAGCAATGAGACATGATAATCTGGAGAGGAATGGGTGTACATGGTTGCGGAGTGAGACAGTATGTTCTGCCTGTGCTCTGGTACTTCCTGTATGTGACATTCTTTTCTGCTTGCTCATCCGTGCTCGGGTGTAGGTTTTGAAATGTAATGGCTTCAATTTTTTTTAAAAAAAGATTGTTTTACCATCCATAAGTGATGAACTCGCTGCAGCAGAGGTGGGGCTGTGCAGACAGTGCAGAGAGGGCCCATGAGCAGGGAGGAGCGGGCTGGCTGTGAGCCGGAGATGGCGGTGCCTATTTACCGAAACGAGCAGATTTCGGCGAGACGGTGCCCGCGCCGCCGGTCCCGGAACGGTCGTGGGGCGGCAGGACGGCCTGCGCTGGCCGTGCCGTCTGCGCACGCCCTGACTGCCTGCTCCCGATTCGGGGGAAGCGGCCTCAGGCCCTCGCTAGCGCCCCGCGGCCCGTCTGGAACCGGGACGGGGACCGGGACCGGGACCGGGACAAGAACCAGGGCCTGTCCCGGGGCGGGGCCGGGCGGCCAGGGCGGGGCCTGCGGGTCGGCCTCGCCAACCAATGGCAGGCGGTGCGGAGCGTTACATCACCGCCGGCGGCTTCCATTGGCTACGAGCCGCTCTGGCCCCGCCCCGAGGCGGCCGCGCCCTCCGGGCTGTGTCGCGGTCGGTGCGGGCCCCTGGGAGGGCCCTGCGAGCGCCCTCCTGGCCCAGCCGCCCAGCAGTAGCCGCTGAAGGAAAGATACGGTGATAGCTTAGCTTCAGCCGCCTGGGCTGAACCATATCCACTAATGAAAATACGTTGGTTCACAAGGGGAAATGGTGCTCGGAATAATTCTGAGCGGGGAGAGGAGCGAGTGGAGCGCAGCCCTGCAGAAAGGGACCAGAGGGACCCGGATGCTGGTCGGCAGCATCTCGGCTGGAGCGAGCAAGTGTCCTGGCATCCAGAGGGCAAACCCCGTCCAGGCAGGAGCAGGATGGGAGGGCACAGAACCCCATCCTGGGGCAATTACACACAGCAGAACCAGATGTTCATGAGAGGGGGTGGTTCCACTATAGGTCTTCTCCCTGGGATCCAGGGCCAGGACACCAGGAAAGGGCTCCAAGCTACATCCAGGGAGGCTCAGGCTGGACAAGAGGGAGCATTTCCTTACTGAGAGGGTCACATTTGCCCCAGGCTTCCTGGAGAGGAGGTTGGTGCCCCAGGCCTGTCCGTGTTTGAGGTGTTTGGACAATGCCCAACATGCTGTGACATGGGCCAGCCCCTCTTTTTTAACAAGATAGAAAACGCTTATGTTCCCCAAATTCCGTATTTTGTGGAGCATGGAGCAGTACCTGTGGTTCCTGCAGTGTTGTGGACTGTGCTGCTTTCCTCCCGGAGCTGAATCTGGCTCTGGAATTGTGTCCATGTCCCTGGTTGCTCTCCTGACCAGCACACAGGTGAGGCTTTACAGGGTATCTTGTCCCATGCACAGGGCAAGGCCCCACAGCATGAGGGCAGGGTGGTCACAGGGCTGATGGGGTCTCGCAGCTTGTGCTTGCCTGGCTCCCTTCTGGTTGTCCTCCCTGACAAACCAACCCCTCTCTTTCTGCTATCCTGCAGTAACACTCCATTTCCTTCTTGCAGGCAGCGTGCATGCATAACTTACTTTTCTTGGGTTGTCCAAGTATCTTGAGAATTATCTGCTGTGCCTCCTAGGAATAGAAACTTCCTAATGGAGTAGGATTGCAGCACCACATTAGCAGGTCAGGTTTAGCCTCCTGAAGCTGGCTAGTGGTGAACCTGAAACTGAGAGCTTCGTGCCTGCTGTCTCTGGAAGCTACATGGATGACACATAACATAACTGTAGGAAAAGTTGTGCTCTGCTGCAGCAGAATCTTTATTTTCAGCCCAGTGTTAGGGTGTTTGGCTTGGCAAGCTCATGTGAGTAGGAGAGGCTCAACCCTTCCTAGATGGAGATGTCCTTGGGTTTGCCCTGTGTGATAGCTGTCTATTGACCAAATTTCTGAGTGTACTTTTTCTGGGGAGGACAACACTGTGTGACTGTGTAAGCCATGACTTTATAAGAAGTATTTTGTTGACATCTTTGTATTATACTTTAGTAAGAAGGAATCTGTGTCATGCTGTCAGTGTGGCCACAAGCAGGTCCCCTTTTGGGGGGTGTGTGTGAGTGTGTCTGTCAAGGTGAAGAGGGCAAAGGCCCGACAGGCCTGGGTGGGCCTGGCTGCCTCTTCTGTAGGCTCTTCACGAGGTACAGCCTGGGGTGGTGCTGCTCTCATCAAGTGCTGCTGCACTCTCCAGTGCAGGAGACTTTGTGAGAATGTGAAGCCTGGCACTTGGAGCAGAAGAGGGAGAAAACAGGAGAATGAGCACTGGTCTCTGCTTAAATACCTTTGCCCTTTCCCAGAGAATATGCCAGGCTGCTCAAGAGCAGTGGGAGAACCTTGTGCAGCCCTGCTCGTGTCCTGTCTGTCATCTGGAAACTTGTCCCAGTGCTGATCGTGCTGTTCTGCGCCGACGGCAGGCACAGGGGTTAGGCATCTGTCCCATGGATTCTGAAGTGTTGAGGGGGATTTTTGGAGTGGCTGAAGGTGATGTTTCAGTTCCTGATAGCCATCAGTGACCTTGTGGCTGATTGTTGTTCTGTGGCTGATGCGTTACTAACTCATTTGCAACTCAGCTGCTGGACTTTCCCCTGCTGCGCTTTCCATGTTCTGCCCCACTTCAATGACTGCTGAGATCAAGAGGTTCGTTTCTGCCTTATCTCTGGGCACACACCTCATGTGTCAGTGTGGGTGGGCATGCAGTGGTTGCCGTGTTGAATAATTCTTGTTTTTCTGTCTGGGATTTTTCACGGTCAGGTAGCTAGATGAAAGCTGCAGCCCTTCACACCTTCCCTTACAGTGGCGTGCAGACTACGACAGGGCGATGGATGGAGTTCCGTGTGGCCCTGAGTGTCAGGTCAGGAGCAGAATTCAGGGAGCAGAGTTTGAGACAGTCTGCACCTGTGCATGTGAGTCCAGTCTTGCTGTTCTTCACTGGATACTGGAAGTTCAGAAAATTAATTTAGGTAGCACACTGCCATTAGTTTGGTTCTCTTTTTTTCTATGGAAGATCTATCTGTCATTTGGATTGGCACTTCCCAGCTGTTGATGGCTGGACATTACAGTTGGATTTCAGTGCTCAGGCTTACAGATGCTCTCAATCTATGCTGGAACTATCGAATGTTAAGAAAAGAGCTGTGATTCATGAGGACCTGAACTCAGAGAGATAGGAAGTGAAACACTGGGTCTGCTGCATCTTTATCTCTTTGTTGTCTTCTCACTTCTGCGGAGCGCCTCAGTTGCTTGAATAATTTTTTATCTGAAGGCAGTTGGTGACTTTTGTACCTCTGGATTTACGTTTCTTCAAGGGGACAGAGTGCAGGATTCTTGGAGAAAAAATGCTAACAGACTGAGTGTTTGGATTCTGGGATGCTGGAGCCCGATTTTCTCAGCCTCTGTTGTGACTAGAAGGAAACTTGCTGAGGTAGTAAAAGATAAGCACCAGTCCTCCACGCAAGCTGGCACTTAGAGGGCTGCCAGCTCCCTGACAGGCTTTGACAATGGATCTTTTTTTTTTTTCCAGCTGGTGGAGAAAACTAATGCCATGCTGTAGTTTTTATAGTGTTCCTTGACCACAGGGAAGGTATCAAGAAGAAGGGAGGATGTGAAGCCTTTTAATATTTTTATTGGCTCATGCAGGGCCTTCCTGAAAGAATTGAACCCTTGGGATGTGCCAGAATGAGCTGAGGGGCACTTCAGGGGGCAGAGGGGACTGAGCTTTTGTCACAGCCCGTTCTGTCCTTGCTCACAGGCTGTGTCGGACAGCTGGCACTCACTCCTTGCAGCAGTGGCTGGAGCAGGGGTGGCTGGCTGCTGCTCTCCCAGTGCTCCTGGGAGGCTGGAGGTGCTGGTCACGCTCTGGCTGCCTGCAACCGAGGGATGGAGTTCTCTCTACATTCCTTACAGAACTCTTCTAAAGATACCATGGTCTGTGCAGCAGCACCAAAGCCTTCCCTCGTCAGCCCTCTGCCTTGGGAAACCCAGGCAGCGATTGTGGTATCCTGACAGCTGCCACAGGTTTGGTGGAGCTTAGGCTCGGGAAGAGGCTTCCTGCTGGGCCAGCAGAGAGGAGAGGCCGTGTGCTGGCTCTGCCTCCAGAACCTGCCTGCAGGGAGGCTGCATGGCAAATCCTGATGGACAGAGGCACAGCCAGACATAGGTTAGCCATGGAAGCATGGTGATTTTCAAGCATCCCATGGTAACATGGATGACAGGAATAGCTGTATCCTGTTTCTCTTTATCAGTGCTCAAGAAAAATCCTATTTCAGTGCTCAAGAAAAATCCTATTTCAGGTGTCTAGTACCTGTCTCCCAGGCCCTCTGTTTCTGCAAAATCCGACCCCAAGACCTCTTGTCCCAACTTTCTGGCTAGTCTGGCATGAAGTTTGCTTGCAGATATGTGTGCTTGCCTGTGCACATACACCGAGATTGAGAAGCACATTGGCACAGAAAATAGTTTGAAAAATAGTTTAACAAAAAGACAGTACAGGTGATGGTGACCAGGCTCAGGGCTTGGCTTGAGACTCACCTTGATCGTTCTTTTTCTACCTTTTGGAACTTCCCTCAAGCATCCTATGAATAGTGTACCCATATACTCTTCTCAAAATTACCCATAATCTCATCTTGCAGCCATTTTTACTTCTGACATTTTATGGCAGTCAGCTTTGCAATTTATATATGTGTGTCAAGATCAAGTGTTCATTGTCCTCTTTAAAATAAGATGTTTGCTCACTTAATTCATTGCCTGCTTTCTCCAGTATTATCAGAAAACATGAAATAATCACTTTTTGTTAGTGTTTCATGTGGCTTTGGGGATTGTTTCCAAGACTGGTACTTCCATGGTATACCAATTTTTATGGCATTATCTGTTCAGTGTACTGATCTTTCAACCCCTCCTGTGTGATTGATATTACTCAGAGTTACCTGCAGTGATTTGAAGATCTCTCTGCCAAGTGAAAGTATCACAGAAGAACAGGATGGGCTATAGCGGACTGGGAGTAGCTCACATGGAGTTTATCCTGTCTGGTTTTCCCTGTCTCCTTGGAGTTTCACACTGCTGGCACTCATCTGAACTTACTGCCCCAGTGCAGTTACCAGAACCTTCCTGATGAGCTTCTGTCTGAATGGGCTTATTTATAGATACTGGGTTTTCTTCCACACTCCCTTATTTATTTTGCTGTGCTGTTTCTGTTTCCCTTTGGGAGTTAGGGATGAAGAATCACTGCCTCTTCCTCCTTCCATAGACCAGCTCGGTAGGACTGAGCTCTCGGACTCCACTGGATTGCTTGTTTGTTTTGAAGCACCAAGTGAAAGTGAGCACTCGTGCCTTTGGTCTTGCATTAGGCAATTTGTATTCATTTCTGGTATCCATTAAATAGATGAAATGATGCCCGTCTGCCTGTGGGATACTTGGCACTGGTGGGGCTGCACCTCAAATCCTGGGGTCAGTTCTGGGCCTCTCCCGACAAGAGAGACATTGAGGGGCTGGAGTGTGTCCAGGGAAGAGAACGGAGCTGGGGAAGGGGCTGGAGCACCAGGAGCGGCTGAGAGAGCTGGGGGAGGGGGTTCATCCTGGAGAAAAGAGGGCTCAGGGGGGACCTTCTCACTCTCTACAATTCCCTGACAGGAGGCTGCAGCCAGGTGAGGGTTGGGCTCTGCTCCCAGGGAACAAGGGACAGGACAAGTGAAAATGGCCTCATGATGGGCCAGGGGAGGTTTAGGTTGGATGTTAGGGAAAATTCCTTCCCTGAAAGATTTGTCCAGCCTTGGCACAGGCTGGCCAGGGCAGGGGCGGAGTCGCCATCCCTGGAGGAATTTAGAAACTGTATGGATGTGGCACTTTGCGATATGGGTTAGTGGTGGCCTTGGTAGTGCTGGGGGAGTGGCTGGACTCGATGATCTGAGAGCACTTTTCCAATCTCAGTGACTGTATCCAGAGAAGTGCTGCTTCTATTCAAAGCACCTTGACTCCTGTCATACTTTTGTGTTTTTGTAAACTGCTGATCTACTGCCTGGGCAGTTACCTGGCAGGAATTTGTAGTTAGGTCTGTCCTGCAGTGTGTTGTTTAGCCAGAACTGTCAGAGCTTTTGGAGAGGCTGGATGTCCACTGGGTGACAGCCTGCAGAATGGTGGTGTGACATGGGCAGTGTGACACCATGCAGTGGTTCAAAACTTGCCCCTTTCCTGCAGAGCAGATGCAGCTCTGGGCCCCATGCAAGGTGTCCTGGCTCGCAGTGGGGCTCAGCTGTGCGGGTCAGCACAGAGCAGGACCCACAGGAGGTGACAGGGATGTGTACTGTCGGTGCCTAAAGGATGTGTCAGCTTTTGGCTCGGGTCTCAGCACAGCATCTCCTGAACTGGTGCAGTGAAGTTACGAGTGAGGGAGAACTTCAACACATGGAGGACTTTTAACCCTGTCTTTAAATGGTCCAGATGTGTCCACTGGGTTAACAGCTAACTTCTTGCTGATGTGTTTGATCTTGTTACTTGTTGCAGCATGTTTGGAAGAATCAATTATTATATTGCTGATGGTCAGATTGTCTTTTCCTTACAGTTTAGTTGCTGCATGAGGTGGTCTGTACAGTCATGGTAATAATCAATACCTTCCTTTCCTTGCCACTGTTAAATTACACTGGCTATTTTAATTTTCTTGTTGAATTAAAGCCTTTCAAGCATTTTACTACCATGACTACAATTGCCAAGGCCAATGTCTCAGTTCAAATAAAACATGAAGTAAGATTGTTTCTTTGCTTTGTTGTATTTCTTTTCCCTTTGCCTGCAGTGGACTTGGCATTCTTTATTGTGTTACATTCTGGATTAGCCTCAGATCCCAGAGAGCCCTTTTTGTTGAGTTTCTGTTGGTAAATTTGCTGCTTTTTGTTTCCCCACAGCTCAAGGAGAAGCTGAGCTCCTCATGGCCCAGCTGCTGGCTCTGGTGTTCTCTTATCTCTAGTCCCAACCGTTTGCCAGGTGCTTGGGCAGAGCTTTCACCTTTCTCTGGCCTAAACAAGTGGTCAGGGAAACTGGTTAGCATATTCATGCTACTCTGAACCAGATCTGAGGCTTCTTGTGAGGGTCTGGCCTGGTGTGCTGCCACTCCTCAGCTCTCTTTCAATGTGCAGGTCCATTCTGTGCTGATATTCTAGTTATTGTGGACTTTTTCCCAGTTTTTATACCTTTTTTTTCTAGATTGTAAATCATCGCTGTCATTTGTAATTTAGGCTGTATTTATTTTTTGTTTAATTGACAGATCATGTGAACTACGGAACGTCTCTCCAAAAGTCTATGTTCTTTCAGCAGCAGATACACAGATGTTTGAGAGCTATAGAAAAAATACACATTGGGCAACGGAACAACCTTCCAAAGGGAAATTTAACTTCCAAACTTTTTTTCCCTTAGAGATGTTGTGCCACTCCACCCATACTCCTTTAAGTAATTCACTTGAAATTTTCCTCGAGTTTCCTTGCCTCCTGTTTACATGGACTCAGAACTGTGTTGGTACTTCTGTAGTGTGGAGCTGCTTCCTCTGCTGTGCTGCAGAAATCCAGGCTAAGCTGGGCTCAGGTCACTTCCTCCCTCAGAGTGTAAAAGCTGCCTAGTCTGGGGGCTGTCTGGGACAAACACCAGAGTAATACATTATCTCAATGCTTTCATGAGGGTTTAGGATTCTGCTTTGCTGAGCATGGAGGGAGATGTGGGATAGAGATTTGGCAAGCAGGAGGAATCTGCTGTTGCCTTACAGTTGTCTGTCTGCATTTTTCCCCTTTTACTCTTCTCCCCAAGCTGTTGAATCTCCTGAGAAACAGAATTGCCATCGGTGATGTCAGCTGGGTTTGGTGTCTTGAGTCATATCTGGTCCTCTGGAATATTGCCTATGAGTCATGGAAGTCATTTACGCTTGAGGAGCTTGGCCAGGACTGGGAGATATGACAAGTCCACAGCCCCAGCTGCATTACTGGGGCAGACTTCGAGTAGTTGCTAGTACTTGAGGACTTAATCCAGTAAAGCTGGAGGCCTTTCAGTAGAGGGCCTTTAGCTGTTGGACCCTGTGATTTAGATGTCTTTTTCGACCTTGATATTTCTGTGAACAGGCAGCAAGTGGGACAAAGGAAGAGAATCCAAAGGGATGCAGGGGCACTGGGTGTCGGTGTGGTGGCTGTTACCTTGTCCTTGCACTGCTTACACACACCTGCCTTTCTGCTGCCTCGGGCTTCTTCAAACTTCCCTGAAGTTAAAGCCTTTTGCGATTCAGCTTTAGTAATTGTACTGGGCAATTTTATGCTGCTGTCATCCCTAAGATATTGCTTATTCAAAAATTTGAAGGAATAAATGTTCTATCCTTAATTATTTTTTATTCCTTCAGCTTTCTTTAATGATGAAACATAACAGGCCTGGTCTGTTGGTATCAGTATGTGTGTGTGTATATACATATATAATCAAGTTCTTAAGATGAATGCGAACATCTTCCTAAACCAAATCTCAGTCCTTTCACCCCTCAGTTATGTAAGTGGCTCAGGTGGAAGGAAGTGGGGTGGTTCATACTGCTATCACCTCCTGTGATGGTTTTCCATAGTTATCCTCTGTAGCTCAGGCTCTCCTTATGTAATTATGGCCTGTATCCCTTATTCCTGCCTGTGCCATGCCTTGCAGCTGGTTGTGTCATACTTGTTTACTGCTCAGTTGCCAGAGAAGTCTGTGTCGTTCTGGTTTTACTGTGCTTGGCATCACTTGCCACTGCAGTGTGTCACCTGCAGTGTCAGGGTATTGAATGTCATTGGGCCTGTTCAGATTTCCTTGGGAGATCATAAAGAATCCCACCTGTATTGGTCGCCTGTCACTCTGCGTTGTCAGGCTACTGAAGGAGTAGAATGGGATAGAGTAGTTCGGCTGGAATGATGAAATTGGGTAAATTTGATCATGTGAAAGTGGCTGCCGAGGGGGAAGGGATTTTTGAGGGAGCTCTTATATAAGGTGAGAAGTTTCCAGCAAATAGGATGCTGATGGGGTCTCTAGTGAGGGGAAGAGAAGGTGACACAATATGAGAAGGAGGAGCTGTGAAATGGCCAGGTTTTGGAGGTGATAGAAGTAGAAGATGAGTCTGGATTTGCCAGGCAAATCTGTGTTAACGGTTACCTCAGGGGGGAAATTGGATCAGCTGAAAGCTGCCAAGGCTGGTAATCAGCACCAACCCTGTCTGAGTTCTAGGAACGTTTGGACGATGCTCTTAGACACATGGTGGGATTCTTGGGGTTTTCCTGTGCAGGGCCAGAAGCTGGACTTCAGTGATCCTTGTGAGTCTCTTCCAACTCAGATTATCCTATGATTCTGTGAAGTGATTCTCGGTGTGTGGTCAGTGGATGGGAACAGTAATGGTTGCTGGTTGACAATTAAAAGGTGAATTCTGCCTTCTTGTCCTCTCTAAGTGCTTTGAATCCAGTTCTATCACTGCACGTTGCCTGTTGCAGTGGGATGTTCACCTTGACTGTGACTGCTGTGTGCCTGTGAAATTGCCTGGCAAAGGCATTACAGTAAATGCCATGGATGTTGGATGAAAGAGCTCGTGTACATCTTTGAATTCTGCTACATATCTGAAGAAAAACAGCGTTATGGAAAACTTTGCTTCTGAGAGCGGGATTCACCTCTGATCTCTGCAGGTCTTTCAGCCTTATGTCCTCCCACAGCCCTTGCCATTCTCGTGCTGGGCTCTAAACTCTCAACCCCCTCCCCTTACCTTGCTACTTTCTAAGTGCTCATCTGTGTCTTTAATATTTGGTGTGGATGTACTTGTGCTGGGTCAATGTTTACAATTATTAACTAAAGAAATTACTGTAGTGGTTTCCCTTGTGTTGTTGGTTCCCACCTCTGAACCTGCAGCTTTCCCTTTATTCCTCTCTGCTTTGATTGAGTTTCAGGTATCATCACCTTTCGGAGGATTCCTCCACAAAATTGGATCTGAGTTCTTGAGACATTTCTGTATCCCTTTTGTATGGTTGGAGTGCTTTTTGTGGTGGAATGAACTACAGGTGTCCTAAACCATGAAAATCTAATATATTGTTGGCAGAAGGCAGCTTTGCTACAACACAGCGTTTGTGCACAAGAGGTTTTCCCGCTGGTATGCTCAGGACTTGCTGCTCACATGGCCTACAGTGACTCATGTTTTGAGTATGCCCTGCTCCAAGATACATGTGCAAATCCTGTCCTGGAATTCTCATTTAATTAAAAGTTAATGAGCAGAGTTCATAATTCTGCAGTGAGTGCTCCATGGCAATGATCTGGTCTTGCTGGCTTAGAGCTCACAGGTCTCTCCACCCTTCCCTCCAGGTGAACCAGCGCAACGTCCCGGGGATTGACAGTGCCTACCTGGCCATGGATACGGAGGAAGGTGTGGAAGTTGTTTGGAATGAAGTTCAGTTTTCTGAGCGGAAGAACTTTAAGCTTCAGGAAGTAAGTTGATGTGTTTCCCAACAGGATGTGAGAAACATACCTTGTCCTAGGGTGGGATTATGGATACTGGGGATTTTTTGTGTGGGTTATTGGCTGGGTTTGGAGTGCTGTGGTGTCCAAATGTAGCGAATTTGGCTTAAGCCTGGCCTGTACAGGAAATGTACTGTAAAACTGTTGTGCTATTTCCATGAGCTCTTGTGTTCATTTAGACATGGCAATCAAACTGCACTCCGCTGAATTGCAGTGTAGAAGGAAATGGGATGCTGTCTGTTCTTAGCATAGGGGCTTAGCACATACGTTGGTGTTTGAGGGGACCAAGCCCCAAGAAGAAAGAAGGATATAGGTTGGTATGGTCTCTGATGTGACATGTCTTTGTCTTTCTGATGTTAAGGAAAAAGTTAAAGCAGTGTTTGACAACTTAATTCAGCTGGATCATCTCAACATTGTGAAGTTCCACAAATACTGGGCTGATGTGAAAGAGAACAAGGCCAGGGTAAGTGCAGCCATCAGGCTGTTGGGTTCTCATTTTGTGTTGTTAGGTAATTAGCAAGGTGGAGGATAATGTGTCATACTGCCCCACAGGTGATCTTCATCACTGAGTACATGTCTTCAGGGAGCTTGAAACAGTTCCTGAAGAAGACAAAGAAAAACCACAAAACTATGAATGAAAAGGTAACTTTTTTCCTGCATGACCATATTCCTTTAGAGCCATCAGTCCCTGGAAAGCCCTTTCAGCAGAGGATTCCGATGAGAACTGGTGATAACACGTTGCTGCAGTTCCCCTGTGTCCCTGTAACCTAGCTCAGCTGCAGGTTCTCTGGGACAGCAGTTCTGTGCTGGTTGCTTTACTGCCAGCAGCTCTGCAGCTTCTTAGGTGTGGTGTGACAGGCATGTCCCTCTCCAGGGGCCCTCACAGGAGAGGGGGAAGGTGTCTGTGCACGGGAGACTCTGGAGGACAGGTGTGTTTCTGGATCCACGGGAATATGTAGAAACAAGCTGACCATAAGAGTACTGATTCTTTACACCTGCACTGAGTAAAAGCTGGAGCGTGTATTCCTTCTTACGAGTGGGCTTTGAATCACAGAACTACAGATTAGCTCCTTGTGGATGATTTTTATGCTTTTCCTCTTGTGTCTGCAGGCATGGAAGCGATGGTGTACCCAGATCCTCTCTGCTCTCAGGTACGTCAGGTACTGACCTTGAGATCCCAGCAATCGGGACTGATGTGCCAGTGAGTGTGGCAGTTAAGTATTAGGGAGCTCTCCAGAGTATCCAGCTTTATAACCTGGGTTTCACCATGGTCAGGAGGATGTTGCGAAGATGACAGGGAAATCAAGTTCCATGTGAGAGGACTGAGAAAAACTTCCATAGTGTTGGCAGGCTGCAGCCCTTTTGCAGGCAATGGATTCATGGATAGTGTTGTTAGATGTGTGTATGTACATTTCTTGATGATGCAGCTCTTCTGCAGCCGTCTTAGTGCAATATAGCTGAGTAGAATGTGGTTTGGGTTTTAAAAGCTCTTTTCCACCTGAGCTAGAGTTGGTGAGTAGCTACTTAGAACCTTAGAAAAACAATAGCCTGGATGACAGAGCACGGCTTTCACTCCATAGAGAAAACTCTGGTGTCATTTGACTAAATTACAGCTGTTGGTGAATAGTTGGGATTCTAATAAGCTTCTGGGAGCTGACTGTCCTCATTTGTGTTAGCTGCTAACATAAACCCAGCCAGAGTGAGATGCAAAAACAGAGTGTACCTGGGAGCCAGCCCTGAAAAGGTTTATTTGTGTCTGCTGGCAAACATGCCCAGTTGCGTGTTTATAGCATTGAGTGCCTCTTTGGTCCCCTTTGAGTAGGGACAGAATAAAGCTCTGATATTTTTGGTATAAAATTGTAACCCTTTTAGAATCCATTCACCAGTACTGGGTTGGATGAAATTGTGTCTTTACCTCTGGTACCCTGAGCTTCTTGGGAACTGACCAGAGAAAGCTTTCTCTTTTTCCCCTCATGTTCCGAAGAGTGATCATTAGAGACAATTCCTATTTATTCCTGGTTCTCACCTAGCTAGAGGCTGATGTAAAGTCACTGAATTGTACCTCTCGGCTGCTGTAAATCCCTGGCACGTGCCCTTTGCTTTCCTGTTCTCTTCTGATGTTGCTTGAGATGGGAAGGGGTGAAGGGAGGGATTCAAGGCCTTGACCAGTGCTTTGTTCTGCATCTCCAGCTACCTCCACTCCTGTGATCCCCCCATCATCCACGGCAACCTGACCTGTGACACCATCTTCATCCAGCACAACGGACTGATCAAAATCGGGTCAGGTAATGCTTGCCCCTGCCTATCAGACAGACTGCCCAAACAGAAAAAGGCATCTACTCCTTTCCAGGTTCCCTGGCATGATAGGCATGTGTGTACATGTGCTTGTCCACATCAGATGTGCCAGAGACTGGGAGCAGAATTCCCTGGTGATTAGACCCTTGTCAGGTGCAGGAAAGACTGATACTGGGTACTGTTTGCCTTTTAGCCTCTTCTTTAACTTTTTGTCTCAAGGGGATGACACAGGAAATGATGCTGAAACTGTGAAGTTTTGTAGGCGCATCATCCCTGGGTTCACCCCGCAGGTTTTCATGTTACTACACACAGAGTTCTCTTCCCAGCACTGTGGAGCTTAGGGAGCTGCCTGGGGAGCTGTGTCCGCAAAGGCCACAAGAGTGCTGCTTGTAGCAACCCACGTTTGTAATAAAGTGGACAGACTCTGACTGCAGTGAGCAGCTTGTCCTGACATCCTTATCCAGCATTCCTCCCATGGACCTGCCTTCAGGCTGCTGAGCTGCCCTAGGCCTGACTGGCACAGACATGCCGTGCTTGGGCAGCCACCCTGTACGGAAATGGTTTATTTCATAAGTAAGCAGTGATGTTCCTGGCAGTGCAACGCATCCTTGCATGCTCTGTTTTTTCCTGCTATTCCCATGTCTCTAAAAATCTGTTTGCAGTCAGGATGCATTATGTCACACCTTGACATGACCTTTCAAGGGACAGCTTTGCTACCTATTGTTCAACTTCTGCAAGTATTCTCGATCCGAGGAGTAGGTCTTTGCTTTCCTGGAGCTGTTGTGTGTGTGAGTTCTGCTTTGATGTGGCAGTGTACAGGGAAAGATGCTCTGCATCACTTGTCATCCAGAAATAGCCTCTCCATCAGCTGCAGACCTGTGGCTTTTCTTCCCATCAAAGAACTCCTATATTGTTGCTTTTTTCTAGAACTGGGGTAGCAGATTTGTGCTTGTACCAGGGAGACAGGATCATGGTAGAAGGAGCACTCTGCTCCTGACCTGCCTGTAAACTTGGGGACTTGCTCTTCACACAGACTGATGTCATCGTGTCACCACACAGACTTTAGACTTTGTCCAAGTGGGAGAGATTTCCAAGAGTGTGTACATCTAGTACCTGTATGCTGGCAAACTCCCTGGCGTTCAGTTCAGACTGATGGGAAGACTTGAGTACTCAAGAAATTTTCTTTTTTAGTTTAGTTTCAAAGTATCATGCAGCTGCCATCTTTCTTCAGGGCAGCCAGTGCTGTCTGTAAAACCAAACCCACGGAGCTGGCGTTGGAGCCATGGCTTTCACCAGAGGGAGATCCTGCAGGTCGTCAGATCTGCTGTTCCCAGAGCATGCAACTCCAGTGGTGCTGTTCAGAGGCTGTGTAGAAGGAAGGTGGCTCTTCAGGTGTGGGGTACGAATGGTGGCCTCAGCACAGTTACACCTTTGCTCCCTTCAGTTTCACAAAGCTTTGCTTCTGTCAGGTGCAGCAGGAGGGACGTGGCAGTCACACACGTGTGCTCATGCCAGGAATAGTGAGTGTGCTGTTACAGCTGCAGGATATGCTGGAGTGTGACTGTGCAGCTGCAGTGCTCAAGTGCAGCTGTTCCTGAGCAGACCTCTCTGCTCCATAGCTGTGGGCTGCCTGGCTCACCTCACGTTCAGAAGTGAAGTGATTTATCTGGAGGATTCTGGTCCTTTGCTAAATTAAAAAAGGAAGTGAGTGCAAGTGGACTTGTGGTCAGAAGAGGATCCTCCAGATGGGAAAGCTGTGGCTCCAGTGCAGGCTGGAATTAGAGTTGGCAGTTTTGCAGGATGTATTCCTATTCCTGCAGTGCCCACCCAATCAGAAAAGGCAAAGCTACATCCCCAGGACTGCTGGCTGTGTTGGAGCTTGAGCCTTTCTCCCTGGCACTGCTGCCTTTGCAGTGCCAGATGGCTGGGTTTGAGTTTGGGCCCTGGAACAACAGTTGCTCCAGGGTCACTGACAATGCCAGGCTTATGTTTGCTGCTTCCTGTCCTTGTTCGGTACAGCTGGCTGGTATCTGAGCATTTCCCCGTGTTTACTTAAAAGCAGCAGCAGTAATTTCCGTGGATTTATGGGGAACAAGGATTTAGTGCACTATGTTCTGTGCTTTGGTGCTGTCTCTGTCCCTGGTACTGTGCTGGGTGCTGCTCCCAAAGTTCCTCTCACTGTGGCTTTGGCAAAGAGAATACTTGCTGAATGTGGGGCAAAAACCTGGCTAAGGCAGCTGCCGGTGTGCACTGCAGGACATCCTGCTGTCTGCTGGGGGAGGGTATGCCAGGAGAGCAGTGTCACGCTGGAAATGTCTGGTAGCGGCTCCTGTGACGCATATTCAGGTGTGGGAACAGCCCTTTGCTCCTTGCTGCTCCCCCAGATGCAGGAGCATGTGCACTGGCTGGACTGATCACTGTTTCTCTGTTCAGTATGTAAATCTGTGTGCTGGGGGTCAGCTGTGGAAGAAAAAGAGAGTGGGAAGGAGGACAGATTTTGCATACTGCTTAAATGCAAAAGCCATCCATAATCCATTCATTTGCTAACCTTTCTTTTTCAGTGCCATAAAGTGCAGTTAATAGATTTAAGGAGAATAAGTTTCAAATGAGTGGGGAGCTTTGGAGAACTTGTGATGAGGATAGGAAAGACACTTACAGCTCTTAAACTTGCCACTGGTGTTCTCAGAGACTGGAATGTTCCACCTGCTTTGTGGAGCTGTGGTCAGATGAAAGCATTCCTTGTGATAAGTCCAAGTTGTGCCCTGTGTACTCTTCACAGAACCAATGTGCAACACAGTGGTGCCTCTGTGGGTGTCTGTGCTGTCTAACAAGGGGATGTGCTGCCAGGTGTATTCCTGGGACAGGCTACAGACACTCCGAGTGTGGGGAGAACAGCGTGTACAGACAAGGTGCCTGGTGATGCTGCCTGCTTGTGTTGGCATTGCTGGGAGCCGTTCCTGGAATTCTCACTGGCAGTATAAGAACCGTTCACAGGTGGAAAGAAGTGATGTGTTTGAATTAAAAATCCTTTTGGGCAGCTCTTGGAGTGCCTTGGCAGAAGGGAGGCCTCAAGCTGGAGGGTCTCAGTGTCCTCTGGTGCCCCTGAGACACGGCGATGTATCAGCATATGCTGAGTGAGACCTTGATGGAGCACAGAGGAAGCTCCGTGGAGTGCAGTGCAGATTTCCCACTTGTGCCTCTAGGCATTGCTGCTGTGCGTCTCTCCTGTCTGCACCACACCTGACCTTGGACTCAGTCTGTATTTAGTTGTGTCTGCTCAGAGTCTGCCCTCAATTCCAGGCCGTGGGGCCAGGACTCTTGTGGGTGTTAGCTCTGCTGTGGCATCATGGGGCCGGGTGTGTAAGTGCGGGTTCTCCTGCTGAGATCTGTGGCCAGAAGCTGCTGGGATGTGCTTCTGCTGAAGGGGTGGGGTGGGTGGGGCTAAGGGACTGTAGGACACTCACAGAAGAACATATTTTCCACCTTCTTGGTCTCAGAGTTGGCCATAATTTCTGCTTGGTCACAGATGCCTTGTCTCCCCTGCCCTGTCTGGTTCTTAGGTAGAAACCCTGATATTCCTTAGGTAAATTTCTTTTGAAGAGGTGGCTAGAGGCAGGGCCCGGTGCTCAGTCCTGTCCCTGTGTGCCCTGATTCTGACCCAGCTGTCTCTATGGATGTAAGTGCTTTGCTGTTCACCAACTCATTGACTTTATCTCGTTTTACTTCCCGCTCACGGGCTGCTCTGTTACAACAGTCTTTCATAGGATATTTGCTAATGGTGAGCAAACTTCTCCGCTCCTGTGATGTGACTCCACTTGTCATGTACATGATTTTATCTCTGTGTGTATCTGTATATATATATTTATATATATATGTGTGTGTATATCTATATTCGTAACACACAAACATACACACTGATCTATTTACAGTGTTCCCTTGCTATAAGGCTGTGTGTAAAACTGTTTGGCTTAGGTGCATCCTGCTTGGAGAGCTCATGTTCTGTGCTGGGATGCAAACTGTTCCTTGTGCTCTTGGCCAGAGCCTTACAGAGAGGGAGCACTGCCCTTTGTGAAGTCTCCTGGTTGTTAGTTTTCTCCCTCTCCATGTTCTTAGCGTGTGCTAGTCCACGGGCCCTGTGCATGCTGGCTCCTGCATGTCAACAAGCCGTGCCTTGTTCTGAGCTCTTCCCAGCTGAACTTCCCACTTCCATTAGGTTCTTCCCTGCTGCTGCTCTGCTACCCTTGGCTGGGACCCAGCCCTGGACTAGCCCCCACTGTCTGCTTGGCTATCCAATTGCTTGCTTGTAGTTTGAACTCTTTAGATGTTTTCTTGGTTTTAAGATGAATGTTTCAGTGAATGTGTCTGGCTCTTGATGGCCAGAGCCCTCTTGTCCCAAATGACTCCCTGGGTTGAAGTAAGCTTGGCTATTGATGTTTCCCCGGACAAATCTCTGGTTTTGGGGAGATCTCTGCATATGAGGAGGGAGTTGGGCTGGTGGGAGCCAGAGAAGGATTCGAACGCTGCAATTTGTAACCCTATTGCATAGAACACCATGTTTACATTTAAAATAATTATTTATTTTATTTTTTGCCGTCAGGATTATTCTCGATGGTTAGAGTTTGTTTCTACTGAGTTGGGAACTTACCAACCGTCAGCTGGAAGTGGTGGAAAGGGGAAGGGCCTGACCAGATGGGCTCTGTGCCTTCCAGGTGTTGGCGGGAGGACCTGCTGTGCCACTCTGCATCCCCAGCTGAGCAGAGGCTCCCGGAAAACTGAATCTGGGATCTGGTGTAGCTGAGGGGGATGGTGATGTAGTCAGGGCTTGAGTCCTGAGGAGGACAGGTGTCCCTGGGGATGGCTGCAGGCTGGGCAGGATGGCAGAGCAGCAGCGAGCAGACTGGTCCAGGAAAAAGCCCACAGAATGGGAACCTGACTCAGCCTGGGCTCAGCCACACTGAGGGCAGCAAGGCTGAGGGCTGGCCAGCCAATTCTCCAAAATCAAGTCACCTCTATGAGCAGAACCAAAGACCTTGGTTCTAGAAGGGCAGGAGAAGCCTGAGCCAGCATTCGGCAGGCATAAGGAAATGCCGTGGTACCTCACCTGCGCTGGAACAGCATCAGATGGCCTTGGAATACTGAGCTGTCCTGGATGGGTAGTTGTGAAATTGTTCTAACAGTCTGTTGTACCAGGAGGTACTGCTGATATGAGAGCTGGGAATTGTTTAAGCCTTAGATCTTGAACAGTGTTTTTGGGTTTGAAAACACTAAATATAGGGTGTAAGGCTCCTGTTTTGCTTGAGCATTGAGCTAATGAGGCTGTGAGTGACATGCTTCCATAACTAATCTTTAGTCATCACTTCACTCCCTTGGATTTTGTTGCCTGATCTTTAAATGTCATGCTGGTTTCCACATTCTTAACAGACACCTGAGATGATGTAGAAATAGGAGGTTAGTAGGATATCTTGGATCTGGCTTTTTTATTTTTTCAACTATGGCAAGTGTGATTTTAAAGGGAAAATAAGGGATAATTGAAGTCATCAGGCATAGAAAAATCTGCCATAAAAATGGCATGTTGGCATTGACTTAGGAAGATGTAACATGAATTGATGTACTTTAGCTTTTCTAACTGTACAGTTTTATGTGTGAGTCAAGCACATTCTCTACCAAGCCAAACATTTTTGGCTCCTTAGAAACTTGGCAAAACTGAGGCAGATATTCGTAAGGTTTGTCTGTGACTACAAGTGCTGCTGGTAATGAGATTGGGCAAGGAAATAGTTTTGAGTGGAACTTTTTGTCTAGAAGAAAAGTCTTGTCTTCAGAAAGTCCAAGGTTGGATCCAGGCTACTTTTTGGGGGGGGCTGGCTGTTTTTTTTAAAGCTGTGTCTGCCATAGGTCTGTGTTGTCTGTGAGACTCTCGGTGTAAAAGCCTGTCTCCAAGTGAAGACGCGTCTCATTTGGGTTGTTCTTGAGAAACTGTTGAACAAACTGGGTTGAGTAGCATGAGGTTGATTTTAATTGTAAAGGTACAATGCTGTAATTGTAATGTTCCAATGCTGTAGCTGCTGCTGTGATTCCTAGAGTGGCAGAAACAGTTCCAGAGACCTGCCCTGGGTTTTTGTGTAAGCACAGAGCTCAAGGTAGGAGAAGCAGCCATGGGTGAGTGGCAGTCCACGGGTTCCGTCCGTGTCGGAAGTTCCAGGTGCCTCCCACTGACCACACGTTCAGCGTGTGTGTCTGGGTGAGGATGGTGGGATTTTAAGGTCCAATTTAGTGGTGACCTTGGTGGCCTTGTTGCAAAGATTTTCCTCCTTCTATGAGGATAGTAATAGTAATAAACTCATTTTTATTTTGCAGAAGGTTTAAAAGCCGGCTCCTGCTCCTGGTACTTACTTCCCTAGCTCACTATGTGCTGCTGTGATTCACCTAATTCATGAAAACACCAGAAAACGATGATCATCTAGACTGGTTGTTGTTTTCAGTTAAATAGGATATTGTAAAAGGTTTAAGTGTCTCAGTTTAGTGCTCCAGGTTATGAAATATCCATTTTCTGAGGTCATTGTTATTTCTGTGTTGCATGGAAAGCATTGCTTATTGCTTCAGTTTCGTTCGGCTCTGTTTTTTCTCTGCTTTTATGTGACTTTCCCAGTGGGTATGGGGATGTGGATTACAGTCATCCAGGCCTTCATTCACCCATTCTGATATTAGTACAGCAGTTGCAGGTGTCTCCTCCTTTCAGGGCCCTTTGATTGAAGGCTTCGGGAACCTCAGCAGTTTAGGAAGCTCCTTTGTGCCAGTTCTGAAAAGATCACTTAAACACAAACAAGCAAGGGCAGCCTGTGGTGGCTGGCTCTGCCTGAGCAGGAGTGAGCTGTCTTCTCAAGAGGTCCCTCCCAACCTGGACAGGTTTGTGGTTTCAGACCTATGTGGGCCAAGCAGTGTTTGCACTCTGGCACCTGCTTCCAAGGGTGAGCTTTGCTGTGGTTTAAATCTCCCAAGGTCCCTTTGGCATATTGTGGAACAATGATAATCACAGATGTGGAGTCTGAAATTTGGGAAAGTTGTACTTGAAATTCTTGAATTTGTGGGCCCTAATTGCATTTTAGAATGTGCATTTATATTGGTTCAGTCCCTGTTTCTGTTAAGCAGAGCTGCTCCTAACAGAAGATCATTTTCACAGTCAAGTTTCTGAGGACTTGTTTTCTAGTGTACGTCTGTCTTCTGGGAGTAGATGATTCCTCCAGAATAGCTTAGTCTGTAGCATTTCAGCGAATGTCTGTTCTTGTTTTTTCTGATTGCATGTAATTCTTGCACTGTGATGTGAAGATGTATATCTTTTTCATATCAATATTGCATTGCAGTTAGATGGTGTAGCCCAAGCAGGGGTTTGCACGGTCAGTGAGACCTTCATTCTTCTGGTCTAGAACGTGGAACCTGTTTTGGGCACAGATTTCAGATCTCCCAACCCATTTTGTTAGGGATTTAGTTGTTTGTATCGTGAACTCTTCCAGATAAAGTGCCAATAAGCTCCTAAGTCCCTGCTTAAAAGCCTGCATGCAGCCAGGATTGACAGGTACTAATTTTACAGCTCTTCTTTATCTGTTCTTGTTTTTCCTGCTCTGCCTACTTCCACTTTCTGCTTCTATGTAATGGATGTGGTCAAACATGTCAACTTAGAACTCTAAGTATTCTTTTAAATATAAAAATACCACCCGCTGCTTCATGAGAAACGTGACACAGTGTGATCATGTCCCTCTGTGGCTCTTTGACAGGAGTGTGTGCCCTGGCCCCAAAAGTAGCTGATGATGCCCTGGGCTGCATTAGGCAAAGCCTTGCCAGAGGAGGGAGGGCATGGTCCTGGCCCTCTGCTCAGTGCTCTGGACCTCGGGCATTCTCAGTGTGGTGGTGGCACAAGCACAGGTTGCCCAAGGCAGTGATGGAGTCTCCATCCCTGGAGTTACCCAAAAGCCATCTAGACATGGTCCTGGGCAGCCAGCTCTGGATGTTCCTGCTGGAACAGGGGGGTTGGACAAGGTGACCTCCACAGGTCTCTTCCCACATGAACCATGCCATGATTTTGGTTCTGCATTAATTTCTGTGGAGAGTAGCCTTCTCCAGTTTTTGTGTGACGTTAACTCTCTGTTGCCAGTACCACCGATTGTGCTCCAGCAGTGTTTCCTCTGGAGTGAACCATGGGGCAGTGTTTTAGCAGAGGTTGGTTTCCTGCTGGGAAGCAATGTCAGTAGATGTGGCAGGAGTGCGTATGTGTGTAAGCAGATGGGGAGCTTTACCTGGCACTGGGAACAGTGTGTAGTGAACTTTTCATACACTGTATCTATTTGCCCCTTCAGCTAATTATACTCAACTGTTAAAAATAATAAAATCCTGTTGTTTCTGGTGACTCAGTGTTGCAAACATTTTGCAAATGCTGTTTACAATCCCTGATACAGATCTGAGGGCTGTAGGGAGCTTTTATTCTGTGATCAGCATAAATCTGACACTTCTTCCTGTTTGACTCCTTGTTTAATGGCTGTATGCTTCTTTTTGTGCCAAATAGCTTCCCAGTTCCTTATTTTCTAGGCCTTTCCCTCCCTAATAAAAAAGCTTTTGTCATCACTGTGTGCAGAGAAAGGCAAACTGTGTAATGTCGTGGGCTGTCTTTCCTGCCCGCAAGGAGGAAGTTGTGAATGCAGAATAAAGGTGGGTGTGAGATGGACACTGCACAAGAGAGAAATGTCCTCTGCGGCATGGAGTGTTCAGAGCAGGGGGCTGTATGCCCAGGCACCTCTGCTAAACTTGCTGTGGGGACAGCTAGAAAGGAATGCCACCATTGCCTCCTTGGCTGGCACAGCTAACAACCAGTGGGTGCACAGGCTGTCCACTTACTCTGGCCAGCTCACTGCATGTTCTTGAGGGTTTGAGAAGTCTGACCAGCTACATCATGTTGCTGTAGGAATGCCAATTATCTCTTTTTATGCTTTTATCAGATTGAGTTCAGCTTGTCAAAGACAGGTTGCTTGTCCTACCCTCTGCTGTGCTTCACATCTCTTCCTATGACCTGCCCTACTCAGACACCGTATTTGGCTGAACCTTTCTCTAAAATTCATCTCTGCTAATTGCCCACCAGACTTGTCAGTCCCATGGGGCTGTGTCTTGTAATCTGCCCCTTGTAGTCACCTTCTTGTGGCTGAGAAAGACACATTCGTTGTTATTGTTGGTGATCTGACTTTCCTTTGTGGTCTTCATCATTTTTCTCTCTTAACATAGCCATCCTCAGCCTTCACCCATTCAATCACGCACAGTGTGGAACCAGTTTGAGAATATAGGAATGGGTGGCACATAGCAGCCGTGTGTGTGTCGGGCAGGAGAGCATGTGTCAGAGTAACTTCAGGTGTGTGTTCTTACCTTGTACAGTCAGGAGGTTGGTTTAAAATGTAGGCTCAGGTGAAGCTCTCAAGCCCCTGTCAGTGCTAAGTGACCCATGCACCAAGATGACCTGCAATAGTGACCAGACCAAACCCAAAGCTTCTTGTGTTAGCATCTAAAATCCTGTCACAGTTGTAACAGCACTTCTGCCTGCTGTGTTGAAGACACCCACAGAGAGTTTTTCAGAGCTGACCTCAGAAGCAGGTTGTGCTGTCAGTGGTGCATAGAGCAGGGCTGTGTCTGGCAGGGCTGTTCCTGCTTAGCTCTGAGACACATAGGAGATTCTGGGGGTCTGATATCATTGACCCTGTGCTGCCTCAGCTCTGCGATAACAGAGTGAGGTGACACCTGTCACCTCAGCCCAGCTGCACGTGAGCTGGGATATAAATGGCTGGAACAGGCAGATTCCCTGCCAAGTGTGGCTGATCAAACCCAGCTGCAGAGCCAATCTCTGCAACAGTGATGGAAAAATGCTCCAGTGGGACTCAGCAAGTTAGGAAGCACAAGGAACAGAGTACCAGAGGGGACAGGTCCCTGGCTAACCCACAGCAGCAGATTCAGAGCTGCCCTTTTGTCAGTTCTGTGTATCTGAGTTGGAGGTTCCCACAGACAGTGTGAGCCCTGTTCTTTCCAGAATTGCTGGTGCTACTGCAGGAGGTCTGTAGGACCTGGATGCAGAGCAGCTCATTATCAAGGCTGGCTGGACCTCATTAAGGACACTATAGATGGAGGCTGGGCTTCCACTTTGCCTGCCTGTCCGGTATAGGAGTGCGTCAGCCGTCACTGCTGAGGTTTCTGTTGGTAATCTGTTCTGTGATTGATTACTGCCTCATCCCTGTCCTTAAATGGGCTCAGGAGCCAAGAACAGAGTGCCTGGATGGTGGACTGGCCCTTGCCATCCAACATGTGGTCATAATAGGATTTAAAGACACACTGGAAAATGAAGCTGATCACAACATTGTGTGGAGGGTGACTTTAGCCTTGGCTGATTCTGCTCCATATTTGGCAGGACCGGGTTGTTGAGTTTTTGGTTCCTGTTTTCTCTTACAATGTGTTTTACTGATAAGAAAGGCAGAATGAATAGAAGAGTTAAAAAATAAGTTATTTTCTCTCCCCAGATTGTCTAGTTCACCACTGGGAGTCCCTCTGACATGCCTGCAGTAGCTGCAGGTTTAACAGGTATCACAAACAGCTGTATGGTAGTTCCTGTACACTGCATTGGGCACAGAGACATCCAGGATCCCAATATAAATCAGACGTTAAAACAGAAGGGTTTCTGAAGCCTTAAATACTCTCTTTAGAAGGCCTGGTATGAGAACCCAGTGTGCTGGACAAGCCACAGGTGCTTTACTTTGTGTTCCAAGTCCAGCACTGGATGGATGTGTGGTGACAGGGATGGGGCTGAGGGGTTGGCTCCAGCAGTACAGGAACACATCCAATCCAGTGCAGAGGACTGGACAAACTCCAGTTGTAACTGACTCAGGAGTGCAAAATACAAAGGTCCATAGAAGTCAAGGTACTGACTTCTGGGTACTGACGAGGATCAGGCATTTGCTGGTTCCTTGAGGGAGGCTTTGAGCTGCTTGTCATGTAGGGGGTGTTGAGATCATTTGGGGCAGAGTCCCCAGTAGAGAGAACTGGTGTGATGGTGCACGGCCATGGCCAGAACTTGTCCAAAGCAGTCCGTGTCACTGGGAAAACAGAACAGGTCCTAGGAGAAAGGCAAAGAATGTAGCTTATGCTGCTTGGTGATGTGAAGGTGAGAGGATCTGATGATGTCTGGGAACAGGTGAGCACTAGGAATGAAGTCATCTTGCTGGATTCCTAGGATCAGAGCTAACACGGGGAACAGAAAGCAGTTACTTGTGAATGGTTGGTTGGTAAAGAAGCCCCTAGCTATCGGAGCCAGCTCTGCTTCCAGTGCTCGGATCGGGTAATATGATTTGGTACGTGCCATGCAGCCAGGCTGAGCTGAGTTACCAAGGGAGATCCTTCTTGTCTGACTAAAACCCAAAGAACATCTTTCCTCTGATACTGGTAACTAGTCACTCAGCTGGGAATCCTCTTCGGTATGGAAAAATACAAGTGGTTTGGCACGTCCTGTGTCAGCCCACACTGTGTGAGTACAGACCAGGACCGACTGTGGTTGCCCAGGAGGATGACTGGGTGGGACCTGGGCCTGAGACTCTGGGACTGGGCACATTCCAGTGTGACAGCAGAGCTTCAAATGTGGCTCTGTGCTCTCTGCCCACCTCAGTGTTTCTCCCTGTCAGAGACAGCTGCTTAGTTTTGGAGAGTTGTTTGCAGTCTCTCTGCAGAGGTGGCTGTCCCAAAGGCTTATCTTTCATGGGGGTCCATACTTGTGCTCTGCTCACTGTTATTGTGGCTGCGAGTTATTTCCTCCCTATAGCTCCAAGTGGTTTGTGGAGGTGTTGGCTGCTGGGAGGTTCTGCTGTCTGAGTGGTCACCTCCCCTCCTTCAGCAGCTTGGCTTGATTATTGTTTGGAGGCACTTTGGCACCAGCATCCTCCTGATACGTGGAAGAGTCGCCTGGTAGGTCCAGCCTCCCAGAACCCTGAGGTGGTGACTAATTGCAGCGCCCTTGGCATCTCTGGCTGGACCTCAGGCTGCTGTTCTGAATAAGTTGCTTGTGACAAATGCTATAGATCTGATTTAAGTTAGGCATTTCAACTGGGAGTCATTCCCAGCTTGTCTTCCCAGTAGGCAGCAGCTGTGGTCTCCAAGTTTGCCCTTGGAGAGTGGTGCTAAGCTGCCAAGGAAACAATGCAGGAATGTATTGGGGCAGGTGACAAGAGATGACGACTGTGAAGAGTCATGCCACCGTTCTGCCCCTTTGGGCACCAAGGGCCTGGAGTTGCAGGTGTTCCCTGGGATTTCATCAGGGATGGGCTATGGTTTCCTGTATCCTAAGCATTCCTGGTTTTCTTCTAGTGGCACCAGACACAATTAACAACCATGTGAAGACCTGTCGCGAGGAGCAGAAGAACCTGCACTTCTTTGCCCCAGAATATGGAGGTATGGAATGGCTGTGGCCGCAAGCCTGGGGTTTTTTTGGCCTTACTGATGCTTCCAAGCTGTTCTGCACATTGTTCTCAGCTCCAGGCTCCTGACAGATGCCACATTAACAGTTCTGAGCCATTTGCCTGCTGAATTGCTTCATCTCTGTTCTTTGGTAGCAGAGGAGGGAGAAGCTGCAGGACTGTCCCAGCCTGGTGCAGGATGGTGCTGCTGAGTGCAGAGCTGACTGATAACAGTGCTATTTCTGTGTTACAGAAGTTGCCAATGTCACCACTGCTGTGGACATCTACTCGTTTGGGATGTGTGCGCTGGAGGTAAGTGTGGAACATGGGCTGTGGGACAGAGATGATGAATCTGAGGAAAGAGATAGCTCTGGAAAGGCTGTAGCCATGGGTGGGTTAGCTCAGTGACAAGTGTGTTTTGTTCTTAGAGCCAAGTGCACTTTGCCTTGGAGGGATCCCTATGGAGGCTCCCCCAAGTGCCTCACTAAGAAGTAAATGGCTCAGCGATTTGCAGTTCTTTGCGAAATTCCTAATGGGTAATGAATTACTTAGCGGGTCTTGGCCAGTCCTGAAGTCGGACCCACTCACTGGAAGGAATAGTCACTGCTGCAAACTGTTACATAATGTCCATGTATGTGCTCAGTGCCTGGGGTGTCTGGAGCAGAGGACAGCTGTAGTCTTATCACTTTTTCTGGGCCAGCCTGTGCCCATCTGATAGAGGTGCTGATTGCAGTCGATGTGTCTGACATACCTGGTTGTAGCAGCTTTGTGCTTCCTCTGTCCTTGCAGTCAGTAGGTCCAAGTCCAGGTAATGGGAGTTGTTGTAAGGAGTATTTTCTGAGAAGAATTGTCAGAAAGAGCCAACACAAGGAACCCTCAACCTGTGCTGCACATTCCATAAGTGAAGCAGGAAGAGAACTGTGGAAAGATGCAACTTTTAGGAAACAAGCTGAATGCAGAGACAATATCTGCAATATTTCCAGCCTTTCCTAACTGGGAATTAGTGTCTGTGTAGTTGACTGGAGCCCGTTCTTGATGTGTTGTGTGCTTGCTCTTTGTTCTGTGATGCAGAGCTATTCACAGAGCCAGAAAGGACACTGTCAGATCCTGGCAGTCGTCCAGTCACTGCTTCATTATGGAATTATCAAACAGAACGACAGGCCAATGGATCATGAGGTTCAGAATGGAGACACTTACTGTCCAGGTTGTTGCTGGCAGAGCTCCCAGGGCTCCCTGGCAGTCTTTTGGGGTACTAGGTGCAAGCTGTTGTAATGAGGCAGCCATTCTCTCTGTCTCTGCAAATGTGACCTTAAGTACCCCCAAACAGCTTGACTGTGGTGATCTCATGCTTGGCAGTGGTCTCCTTGAGCCTGTCTCCCATGCAATCTGCCATTCCCAGTGGAGTCTGATGCTCTACTCTCTGTTTGCAGATGGCAGTGCTGGAGATCCAGGGGAACGGGGAGTCATCCTATGTGCCGCAGGAGGCTATCAACAGTGCCATCCAGCTGCTGGAGGACCCCCTGCAGCGGGTGAGCCAGGGGGTCTGTGCCCTGAATTGCTCTGGTGGCATTGCTTGTTGTCTCACGCAGGTTTTGTCTTTAGGAGTTCATTCAGAAGTGTCTAGAACAGGACCCTGGTAGGCGCCCCACGGCCCGGGAGCTCCTGTTCCACCAGGCGCTGTTTGAGGTGCCATCGCTGAAGCTGTTGGCTGCTCACTGCATCGTTGGGCACCAGCGTGAGTACAGAGCCCTGGGAGCCACGTCCCCACATCGCTCAGTGCTCTGCAGAGCTTTGCTGAGCTGTCAGTGCTTGCCCCACTGAGCTGGCACCCTGGGAACACCCCTCCCACCCCCCTGCTGCTCTGCGGGTACCTGGCTGTCGGATGCGGCTGTGATTGCTGTGGGGCCAGGAGGGCCATGGTGCCCAACCTGCTCCGAGAGCATCAGAGAGCATAAGGCCTCTGCACTTTTCATTGCTTTTCTGAGGCTGGAGAGGAACTGCAATTGCTCTGACTTACTCCTTTTTTTTTAATAGATATGATTCCTGAAAACGCTTTAGAAGAAATGACCAAAAACCTCGACATGAATGCGGTGTTGGCAGAGATCAATCACGAGGACAGGGAAGGAGTGAAGATGATGTGAGTCCCCATGGTGTGCTCAGGGGGGCTGCTTGGGGGTGCAGTGCTGGGGCACTGGTGTGAGCACCACAGGCTCTGCCTGGGACTCTACCCATCACCTCAGTGCTGGTGTTGGACCACTGACTGGGTGCCAATGGGAGCTGGTGGAGCTGGAGGTGAAGGAGCAGTCACTGTCTGGGCACACACTCTTCTGGGGAGGGTGATTCCTGGGTGGAAGGAGACCTTGCATCCGTGTCCTGGGAGCAGATTCTGTGCAGCTGAGATGAGTTGTTCCCCAGATGGAGGGGTGAAATGAACACACTCTAGTTGGAGCAGTCCCCAGCAAAACATGGCTCAACAGTTTGAGGAGGTGCTCTGACCGATGACAGACTAGCCAGATGGCGTCCAGCACTTCAGAGAAAGGGTTCCTCAGCATTTTCCTAATGGAGCATCTTATTCCACACTGTGCACAGGGAAAGGCGGTTGAGGCAGCTGTCAGTGACACACAGCACTATCTACACTGTAGGGGAGGCTCCCTGAGGGAGCGACTGTAATACGTATGGAGCAAGCAGAGTGCTAAAAAGTGATGTACAATTTGGGTAACAAAGCCTTGGCTAGTCGAGGGATTAGCTGAAGACTAAGATGTGAATACTGTATTCCCAGAGAAGCCTAGAGTGCTTCCAGGGGAGCCCGGAGCTCTGGGATGCTCAGGCTCCTGAACAAGAGTAACCAAGATGACAAGGAAGAACAGCTCCGTCCATATAAGCAGCTCTCTGAGCCACAGAGACCCTTCCAAAACCTGACGTTCCAGTTGTCATAGCACTAGGAAATAGTAGTATGGAATTCCCTTTGGAATGTTTTTGATACAGGTTCAAAATGGAGGACAAGCGAACAGCCAAAGCTGTGCAAGAGAGATCCTTTACATACATGGGATGTCAGTCTCTGCAGGCTTGGCTGTGGGTGCCAGCCTGGAACTCGCTTTTTGGTAGTGCTGTACCTCAGAGGTGCTGGAAAAGAAAGCAGCAATGACTTGAAATGTCAGCATCATTTCTGGATGGTTCATCAGACTGCCATGCAAACCAAGCTGCCAGGAAAAAATTGTAAATTTTTGTTGAAGACTACTGCTGTGTTAGAGGATGGGATGATCCCAGCTGCTGGGGGTGTGGGAGGGGCTGGAGAGTGGTGTGGGAGCTGAGGCAGGTGTGCAGCCCACACCAGACTTATGGGACAGCAAAGCACTTGCGGATATCCTGTCAGGCTTCCAGCAGCTTTGCAGTCCTTGCCTCATCTCTGGAAGGCTTCAGAGCAGCCTTGAGACAGGGGTGTGGCTGTTCCAAGTGTTTGTTGCAGCGAGGGACCTGGTATGGCAGGTGTTTGTGAAACACCTCACCAGGAACGGTGTCATTGGGCCACCCTCCAAATAACTGCATTGGACAGTTCTGAGGGATGTGAGACTGGCTCTGCCATAACTGCTGCCTCATCCTTAGCTCCTAATGGATAGTTGTGTCCTTAAGTGAAGATTAGAGCTTGTCACACCAGTGGCTGCCTCTGTGCACACCCATCCTGCCTGTGGACACAGCCCAGGACATGGGAATTTGAAACTGACCCCAAGAGACCCAAGTGGATGGTACTGTGAGATGATTTCTCATCTCAGGACATTTTGTTTTCCAGCTTCTCACAATCTCCAGCACTGGAGCTGGACAAGTTCCTGGAGGATGTGAGGTAAGAGAGGGTTTTTTAAAAGACACCTTTCATTGTGTAGGAGACTGGAAAAATTTTGGAGAGGTGTAACCTTAAATGCTGCTCCTTCCTTCTAGGAATGGAATCTATCCCCTTACAGCTTTTGGGATGCCACGACCCCAGCAGCCCCAGCAGGTCGTGGTGAAATCTCCCATTGCTCCCCCGTCAGTGAAAACCCCAACTCCAGAGCCCGCTGAGGTAGAAACCCGCAAGGTGAGCGCTGGGAGCTCTGTCTCCCACTCCCATCGCCAGGCAGGTGTGTGGGGTGGCTGCTTATGGGGTCTGTGCCTCTGTTCCAGGTGGTACTGATGCAGTGCAACATCGAGTCCGTGGAGGAGGGGGTGAAGCACCACGTATGTTTCTATGTCTGACTGAGCTGGGGGAGGCTGGGGCAGCTGTGCAGGGCTCATGGCTCTGATGTGCTGCTGGTGCCTGGGGTAACCCTGCACTGCCGCAGCTGCCACTGTCAGGACCCAGAGCCTGAGCCAGGCCTGTGCCTGCTGCTGACCTGGCACCTTGGCCCAACCCCAGGTCCTGGCTTCCAGCGCAGGACGGTGCTGCCAGCTGCAGTTCAGGATGGAACTGGCAGTGGCTATTCTTTTAGATCCCTGTGGGGCTCTGGAGGAGTGGTTCCCATCCCAGGGGGCACTTCTAGGGTTGCTTTGGGCTTGCTGTGGCAGCCTGCAGGACTGGAGTCCCTCATGAGAATTGCTTTGCCCTGCAGCTGACACTGCTGCTGAAACTGGAAGACAAGTTGAATCGACACTTGAGCTGTGACCTGCAGCCCAGTAAGTACTTCTTCAGACCAGTAAAATACCCTTCTGTCCCTGCCAAGGTGCACTGGGGCCAGCAGCATGCTTGGACCCAAGGACTGATACCTTTCCTTGTGTTGCAGATGACAACATCCAGGAGCTGGCAGCTGAACTGGTCCAGCTTGGATTCATCAGCGAGGTAAGCAGGGGCTCAGGTAGGGCTATAGGCCTGTGTTCCTTTCTCAGAGTTCAGTGGTTTATGCCACATCAGCCCTTTTCGAGGAGGGGGAAGGCAGGAGGAATAAGCCGTGTCCCTGCCCTGGGGGACTCCAGCCATGCTCTCAGCTTTGAGTGGACGGGGCTTACCCCTGACTATCCTTTTTCTCCCCAGGCTGACCAGAGCAGACTCACCTGTTTACTTGAAGAGGCATTTAGCAAGTTCTACTACACTCGGAATGGAGCCCTGACGGCAGTGACTGTGTCATCTTAACCCCATGGCTCCTGGGCAGCCAGCGTGGCCTCGCTGCCTGCGACCCATCTGTGTCTGCCCACCACTGTCGGGCATCCACAAGACCCCAGCTGCAGTGCTTGGAAGCTCATCCTGCATGTGCCGTGGCTGGGCTCAGCGATAGTCCTCCATGCCCGCCTCGTAAAGGGGACTTTGCGCATCAGTATTATTTCCAGCCTGTTTTTGTTGGGATTTGCCAGGTTGTGGTGCGGAGCTGAGGCCTGGCTTGGGGTGTTCTGCAGCCCCACTCATGTGCATGGAGTTTGTTCTGTTTGAATTGTACAAAGTGTCTTTTGCACAGCACAGAAATGGGTTTTTTCTTTTTTTTTTTTCTTTTTTTTTTTTTAATTTAAAGGTAAGCAGGGGTGAGCCCCTAAGCCCTGCACTCCCCCGTCACTCCCCCCCATTCCCGCGCCTTGGGCCCAGGGGTGGCCGGGGCTCGTCCCCCCTCCCCGCCCGGCGCTTCGCTCCTGCCCCGGCTGCACTTTGTTTACTGGTTCGCACCCGCCCGGGGCCGCGGCGTATGCTGGCCCCGGGCTGCGGCCCCGCGGCCCCTGCAGCCGCCCTCGCCCTTCCCGCGGGCTCCCGGACCTGCAGCGGCCCCGGGTCCCAGTGTCGTCCCGGCGCGCGGC
>VZTD01001521.1:72657-112486 GCA_013397725.1 Rhagologus leucostigma | reverse complement strand
GGCCCTGCCCTGCCCGGGCCCTGCTGAGCGCAGGTCTCCCCGCAGAGCATCGCCGCGGGCATCGTCGCCATCCTGGTGTCACACAACCTGTCCCGGGCGGCCCTGGTGAGTGCGGGGCTGCGGGGCCGAGCGGGCAGGGGGCCTCGGCGCGGCCCTGCCCCGCCGGCTGCCGCTCCCCTGGACCTTGGCCGCGCGAGCTCCTTCCGCATCGGCGGCGGCTGCCGGCGCTGCAGGTGTCACCTGTGCTCGGNCGAAGCTGCAGCCGGGTCGGGGGTCCTGCGTGGGCTCGCAGGGTGGGCGGACACGGGGCGGGGTGCGCCGGGCTGGGCTGCGGCTGAGGGCTCCTGGCACTCGGCCAAGCCTGTGTGGCCTACGTGGGGGTCTCCACGGAGCCCGAGGGAAGGGGCGTCCAGCTGTGCCGAGCTCACGGGGTGAAGGATGTGAAAGGTGCGAGAGCCTCATCCGAGGGCAAGGCTGAGCCGTCCTGGAAGAGGCAAGAGATGGTGCGTGTTCCCTCGAGGGAGCAGCTCTGCAGAGACATAGGTGCCCGACCCAAGCGTATCTCCGAGCTCATGCCAGTCCCACTCGTGTTCTTGCTGCCTGCAGCACTGGACCCTGCTGAGCGTCTCTCTGCTGAACTGCCTCCTGTCCACCGCGTGCAGCGTGGGGCTGGCGCTGGCCGTCGCCCTCACGGTGCACAGCCGGGGCACACACCTGGTCAGGGGCTGCAACAGCTCCGCGCTGCCCGTGGACGCCCGTTCAGCCATTGCGACTAATGACTGTCCCTTCAACACCACGCGCATCTACGTGAGTCTGCAGGGTCACTGCACACCGCCAGTCTTCCCATCAACCTCTTTCTCTCTCTGCTTCCTCTCATTTTTCTTTTCCCTCTCACTCTCCCTCCTGCTTCCCTTCTCTCTCCTCCCTCTTCTTTCCCCTGCTGCCCACACAGTCTCTGCTGGGTGTGTTCAGACAGCCTCGTGCAGTGCCCACGTTCCTCTGACCCTCTTGCTCCACAGGACACAGCCCTGGCCCTCTGGTTCCCCTCCTTGCTGCTGGCAGCTGCAGAAGCCGTGCTGTCGGGCAGGAGCTGTTTGGTGGCTCTTGTCTTCCAAGGCATTGGGCCCTGTGCACACGGCTATGGCAAAGAGCAGGTGGGCCCTGTTGAGCTGGACAGATTTCCCTGTATCTCCCCCATGACTGCTGCCTTTGTGCTACATTTGGAAGGTGCTGGGTTCTGCTGGGAACAAGGAGGCTGTGCTGGACTGGGGGAGGATGCTGAGTTGGAACCTCTTCTAGTCAGCCTAGGTGCCAGACCAGCAGCCATTCATGGGGAGTTGCAGAGGGACCCTCTTCTTCATCCCCCTGGTAGCCAGGCCTGTTCTTTTCTTGTGAGAACACTGCCCATCACATACCCTTGCCACCCTCCACTTCTTTTTTTTTCTCTCTAGCTGGCCAGGCCAAATACAGCAATGGAGAAGCCACCCCGTGAGAGGCAGCAGCTCCTGGCAGGACTTGCTGAGTCTCGTGCATAGCTGGAGAGGTGAGCACACCCTGTGGGCCGTGCTTGGGACGGAGGGAGCAGGCTCTGCCATCAAGAGGGCCCATGCCCACACCAGCCCCTCAAAACGCCTCTTCCTAAGAACATGGGCAGAGGAATCAGCGTGATGCTGGGCCCTGTAGCACAGCCTAGCACTGACACATGCACCTTCACTCCCAGGAGGTGCTGCAGGAGTGCTGTGGTCCAGCAAGGTGATGTCACACCTTCTGCACTGTCAGTGTGCCTAAGGTGGGCTGCAGGGGTGAGAGGTGTGCCTTCCCCCCTCCCCCCAGCTCCACCACCCCACCTAGGGCAGACCCTGCAGGTCAGCAGGTGCTGTGGGCCCCAGATGCTCTCCCATCCTCTCCTCAAGCTGCCAGGCCCTTCCTGGTGTGCTGAAGGCTCTGTTGGTTTCTGTCAGCAGTGATGAGGCGGGGCAGAGGTGCTGGGGCCCAAGTCCTGGTGCCATTGCAGGCATGTCAGCTGGCTGTGCCTGTGCTCAGGCATGTCAGGGAACAGAAGGGGAAGAATCTCTGTGGTATGGATCTCTAGTTTTCTTGAATAAATAAACTTTTCCTTTCCATACTGGCTGTTCTGAGTGGCTCTGCCAGGTGAGTGCTGGTTGGGAGTGAGGCCTGTCAAGGGAAGGAGAGTGTAGCCACTCTGTGAGCCCATCTCCATGCCTGCCTCAGGCACAGGGATGTTGAGAGAGCCGTGGTCCCAGTGTGGCAGTCACCCATGGATGTGGGGGTTGAGACACATGTACAGGGTTTACAGCCCTGTGCCCAGCAGCTGCAGGTGTTCTGGGCTCAGCATCCCCTGGCAAACAGGAGCGCTGCAGGGTTGAGATAACATGTTTATTGGATGTGGAAGGTGCCGAAGAACAGGCCTGGAAGCTGCCACAGTCATGCTCACTGGAATGAGAAGCTGGTGCTTGGGAGTCCCCCGCACCACCGTCGGAGGAACTCGATCACATCCTGGCCCGCAGGGCTGTGGGATGTCTGCAGAACGAGAGAGACCTTGGCACTAGAAGGGGGCACCCCTGTCCCCTGTGCCTGAAGGCATCCCGTGGGCTGGCAGGACTGGGTCTGTTAATCCCCACACAGCAGCACTGTCGGGAGAGTGCAATGAACTGCCCTGGGACAGTGGCTCACCCAGAAGGATGCTGTATTGTCAGCATGAGGGGCTGAACCCTACCCCCAGCCTGTCTCCCTGCCTCTGGGGTTCTGGCTCACCTTGACAGCCATCATGAACTTGTACCACGCGTCCTTCTTCACTTCTCGGCCTGGCCTCAACTCGATCTTGTTTCTTAGCACTGGGTACCCTGGGCAAAAGGCAACACATTCAGAACAAGCTGAGCCCCACAGCCCCCAGTTGGTGCACCCCTTCCCTGTGCCATGGCTGGGGCTGCCCCAACAGCAGTGTGTTGGGAATAATGCTGCCTTGGTCTCTAGGAGACCAAAATGAAGAAGGGGTGCCCAAAGTAGTAGGATCAAAGGAAGATGAAGGCTGAACTGCCCTTGGTGAGTAGGTCCAACGATGGCACCCAGCTTCTGACTTTTGGAGCCAGAGCCCTGTTCCTGGTGGCCCACCCTTGCTCCCCCTTCTCTGACCCTTTTTAAGTCCTGCACTGCAGAGCAGGGCCAGGTGCTGCCCATTCATGACTGTCTCTGCTGGCCAGCCTGAAGTCCCTAGGCAGAGCTGTGCCAGCCTGAGCCATCACTGAATCACAGAGTGGCTGAGGTCAGAATTGCTCTGGGGTCTGTATGGTTCAACTCCCTGCTCAGGCAGGGCCACCCTAGCCCAGGGCTGTGTCCAGACAGCTTTTGACTCTCTAAGGATGGCAATCTCACAACTTCTGTGCAACCTGTTCCAGCGCTCACTCACCCCCACAGTAAAAAAGAGTCCTATCTCCTCCAACAGAGCTGGTTCCCCACAGCCACACAGGCTTTCCACTCCTCTTACAGCACAGCCCAGACCTCCTCCCAGACCTACCCTGCAGCATGTTCCCATTCCCTGCACGGCACTGTGTCAACTCTTGTCTGAGCGAGCTGGCCTGGAGCTTACCTGTCAGCACACAGGGCAGGGAGTGCACCCCGGTACCTGCTGCTACCAGAGAGGCTTCGTAGGTGTTGCGTTCATCCTGTGGCAGCACCTGCTCCAGCCGCTGGTCCATGGACATGGTGAGCACCCAGTCCCTCACCTCTTCCCGCTGCTCCTCCTGTGGGCAAAGGCCAGTGCATGGCCTGGAACTGTAATGCTGCAGCAGCAGGGAGCACATGGGAGAGCAGGACGTGGGCGTGCACGATGTGCACATAACACACACGTGCGTAGTGCACAATGGTGGTTGAGTGTGTGTATGTTGGGGAGCATGAGAGTGTGTGTGTATGTGTGTGTGTGTGTGTACACAGGTGTCTGCTACACGTCTGTGCCTGTGTGTGCATGCTTGCAGTGGGGGGACAGGCAGAAGGTGGCAGTGCTGGGTCTGTTTCCATCCCCTTCAGTCTCTGCAATCCCAGCCTCACCCCAATCCCTGTTTAGAGGGCCCTGAAGCAGCATCACTCCTCACAGGAGCTGAAGAAAACAGGTGACACTCACAGGCACGTGCTGATGGGCTGGAAGTGGCACTTCAAAGGGAATGTCTGTCCTCTGAAAATCAGAATGGTCCAGGGAATCCAGGTTCCCTTCTTCAATGGCCTGGGAAAGAAGTGGTAGAGCACCAGGCAGTGCCAGTCGTAGAGCTCACAGTACAATTCATGGTGAGGATGCCCCTGCCTGTTCGTGCTGTGGTGACTGGGCGCTCCTGTCATCCATGACCACACTCTGCAGTGTCTCTCAGACACTGCCCTATTCAGGTGGCCTCAAAGAAGGGAAAGATGTAATTGGGGGCTTTTTCCCCAGCAGCTGTTGACAGCACTTTGGAGTCTGGCACAGTGAGGTCTGTCAGCTCCCTTGGATTTGGTGTTTCTGATGGCCAACCTGCTGGTCAAGGAAGGGGCTGAGGGGACTCACGAGTCTTGTATCACAGTGGCCAAAGCACTGGGCCATGGCCTCCACCCCGCAAGTAGCTTTTCTTCTGTTGTAACAACCAGAGTGAGATCACTCTGAAAGCTGTAATGGCATCTGCAGCCATGAGGATTTCAGGCCTAAACTGTCAGGCCAATGTGCTCTTTGGTGCCATGTGCATGGTGGCATTGGCACTCCCAGGGTGACTGGGGCAGGGCTCTGCAGGTGCTCTGTGTGGCAGGTACCTCCCACAGGTAGTGTGAGGGTGCCCACTGCTCTGCAGACACTGAGTGGGGTTCGGGGGCTGTCTCCATCAGTACAAGCTCCAGTGTGCTGCCACACAGGAGCCTCAGGTGTGCCTTGGCCAGGCTGGGGGTCTGTGGTGGCCCTACAGCCTACTGTCATTTTAGAGACAGCCCTCCCCCCGCAGACCATACTCACATCTGAGAGGTCCAGGAAGCGGTTCAGGAAGACAAACGCCATGTTCTCCCAGCTGACTGCCTGGTATGGAGAGGAACTCTGAGTGAGACTGGGCAGCTCATCCTCACAGCCACAGTTCTCCCAGAGCCATGGCTGGGAAGGATGTGGCTCTATTTGTGCCACAGTGTCCTGCCTGCAGCCCAGGGAATGGACAAGGACACTGCACATTCCACTGCCACAGGCTGTCCCACAAAATGGAGACAGGCATTATGACCAGGCTGAATGGGGCTTGGAGCAGCCTGGTCTAGTGGAAGGTGTCCCTGCCCATGGCAGGGGATGGAACAAGATGAGCTTTAAGGTCCCTTCCCACCTAAACCATTCCATGATTCTATTATTGCACAGCCAGGTCCAGGCAGTGGGGACATGCTGTTGTCCTTGCCATGTGTCATGACTCCCGGGGAGACTGTCAGACGCTTGGGTGATGCAGAGCAGAGCTGAGCAGTCTCACATCCACACTGACAGAGCTATAATATGGCCTCTATCCACCCCTGGGTCTGTAGGTCCTGTCTGCTCACCGGCTGAGGTCTGGCCAGCTGCTTGAGGAACAGCCTCCAGTGGCAGGGTCCAGCAGCCAAGGGAGGATTTGGGAAGATAAAGTCAAGAACCCCTGAGCCCATGGTGCCCTACATCCTTCTCTGGTGCAGTGGCAGGTAGCTCTTACCTTGGCAGCCATCCCAGCCTCATAGAAAGCCTTGTCTGCAGGGAGCAGATCTGTGTGGCGCAGCAGGGAAATGGACAGCTGGGCAGCCACGGTGTCCTGCGGACACAGAGGACAGGAAAGCCACAATTCAGCAGAGAAAAAACAGGTTGGAAGGGATCTCATGAGATCACCCCAGACTCACAGCAAGGACTCTGCACCCATACATGCCCTACAGGTAAAAAAGGGCAAAAACATCAGTCCTGAGTTCCCTCACTACAGAACACGTGGGACTATCACCTGAGGGTGAAATTCTTCTGCTTTATAAGCCTTGCTATTTTTCACTAGAAGCAACACCCAAACACCCCCCATCCGAGTCACAGAACAGGTGAAGTTGGAAGGGATTGCTGGCAGTTCCCAAATCCTGCCCTTAGCCCCAGTCAAAGCAGAAGCAGCTACAGCAGGTTCAGGAACATGCCTTGTCAGGTTTTGACCATCTTAAGGAATGGAGACTCTCCAGCTTCTCCAAGAAACCTATTCCAGCCACAGTCTCAGTAAGCTTTTTCTTGTATTCAATTATGTAAGAATTTTGGAGCGGGGTGAGGAATTGAAAGGTAATTTCACTTTTCTGCTTTTCAGATACCCATTGTCACACCAGAACTGTCAAGGCCACCCCTCCTTCCTGGTCCCAAATAGACTGCCCAGCACCTCAGCATTCCACAGCTGTAGAGATCTGTACAGGTTTCCAAGACATCAGACTTGGCTCTTGCTGTCTGACGTGTTTCTGGACCCCCAACATCCACACACAGAGCCATGGGGAAGCCCCAGTCTCCCCCGTGGCTTTCACTGGGGTCCTAGCTGCGGCAACCTTTCCTTTTCACAGCTTTCTCCATCACAACTCCAGTCCCACATCCATCCAGAGCTCTAGAACAATTTCACAATCCCACATGGATCGAGACTTCAGCAGGGAGATCAAGAACAAACCCCAGGGCACACAAGACTCCAAAATACTCACAGGGCCTTGTGATGCCCCCACACAGGTCCACAAGCTCCTAAAGCCTCCCAAGAGGCCCAGCACACAGGACTAGTACCTGCCAAAGCCCTGGGCAGATGATCTGCTCTGAAGACCATGTGTGAAGCCTAGCAAGCTCTTGGAGCCCAGGAGAGCAGAGAGGAAGCCATCCCTCTCCTGGGAAGACCAGATTTTTTGTGATCCCTAATTTTCTACTGGCACCTCTGCTCTCACAAGTCATGCCAAGCACATGGATCAGCTCCTCCCCTGGTTTACAGCTCAGCCACAGTGGCTGGGGCAGTACCCACAATAAGTAGAGAAGACCATCTACAGTTTCACCTGCTAGTGGTGGGCTCCCAGATTATTGCAGTCCCATTCTCATGCATCCATGATGTGTCAATTGTGAAGTGGAACAGTAAACCTACGAATAGCCCTGAACCTGCACATCCCCACGGGGTTCCCCGCTCTGGGTGGTGACCTGGCAGAGGAACTTCAAAGCCTCACCAGCTGCTTCAGGCCCTGTGCGGCGGAGCGGGTGGCACAGTAGTGGGAGATCAACAGCATCCTCTCAAACTCCTCATGTGCGGGAGTGTTTGCCTCGCTGGACTTCACTAAGTTTTCACACTGAGAAGAGAAAATAAGAGGAACTGAGAGCAGGAGAGCACGAGGGCACTCTTCATCCACATGAGACCAGGGAAGTAAGGAGAGAGAAGGATCTGAAATATCCAGACACCTCTAGGACTGAACAAGGGCTGGGCCTTGGGTGCTCTGGGTCTGACAGCGTGCTGAGGGAAGGAGGCTATGGGAGCCAGGGAGAGCCACCAGCACTGCAATAGCCAGCACTGGAAGCAGGGGTGAGTCTAGATGGACAAAGGGAGGATTTCTTGATTTTGCTTATGCTCGAAGTAGGTATTTGTGGGACAGAAACAGAGATAAGGCAATCATGGGCTCTGTCTGAAGTGTTCTGGACAGGAATGAGGAGCAGAAGGCTCTAAGCATCCATGGGGAGATGGGGAGGACTCATCTTTTCCAGGCTCAGTAGCTCTGTGCTTTCCCCATGCAAGCTGCTGAATATGCGTGTAGGATGAGAAGAGAACGTGTCATGATAGCTCCCATGTCGCAGTGCCACATGGAGCTCTGCAAGGGCCAGTGCCCAGACCCACTCCTCGGATTTGGCCTGGAGCAGAGGGTCTCCTTTTTCTCTGCCTTCTCTTGCTCAGCCACATCCACTTCACAGGATCCTGTTTTCCTGCTGTCCACACTGCCAGCTCTTTCCCCTGAACCTGTGTTTTAAGACACTGCCCATGTCACCTGGCAAGAGACTGGTTCTTCTTCCTGCTCAGTCAAGACCCCCTGGGGGCTGGAGTTGAACAGGCAGTTGAACAGGTGGCCATGGCCACACTTACCAGACTGAGGAGCATATCCCGCAGGTCAGCCCAGCTGGAGTATGCCTCAGCACAGTTCATGCCAGATGCATTCACCATCTCCACAAAGAGACGCTTATAAATGTTGAAATTCTGCAACAAAAAGGAGAGAAGTGTAGAAGGAGACAGTGAGTCAGCAGACTCTAGAGCTCTCCTGCTGCCAAGCACAGGCCAAGAAAATGGCTCCCAGAGTGGCAGTGCTGCAGACTGCTGGCTGGAAGGGGTGCCGGGGACAAGGCAGGGAAGCAGGAAAGGATGGAAGGATGCTGCCTGCAGCCAGTGCTCTTGGAGAGGCAAATGGTTCCTTTTGTTCTGAACTTGGTGCTCAAGGTGTTCAAAACAAACACAAACACTCAACTTCCTCTGCTCCTTCCCATGGACAACATGTCAGGAGATTTCCTTCAGCCCTCTGGAAGAACCCACTGCAGGGCTGGACATGCTGAACACCAGGCAATCCCAGTTGTGACTGGGAGCCTGACTCATGCAGCAGATCACAGCACACTGGGAGAGCTCACCTTGGGGTATCGTGCTGCCCTCATTACCTGTGAGTTGGCAGGTGCTCCATGGTGGACATACAGGCGCAGGGCTTTATCCCAGCTGCCCTCCCAGATCAGGTGTGTTGCATACAGAGCGACATACTTGTGCAGGACTTTATAGCTCTGGAGAAGACACACGGAAAGCAGCAGCATAAGACTCATGAACTGAAGACTTGCCACTTGGTGGGGATGGATTCAGCCGTGTGTGCACAACCCCACAACCCTGAGTCCCAAAGGGTGAAACAGGTAATCAGAGCCAGACTGCCCTAAGCATACCTGGGTTTGATATGGGCCCCACTGACACCTTTATCTTGGCTAGCTAACGCTGTGCTGATCCTCCACACAGGCAAATACAGCTGTTTTCCAGCTGTTCACCACTTGCCAAAGGAATACTGTCAAATACCTGACAGATGCAGCACCTCTACTGAGTGTCAACAAGGCTACCAGCTGTAAAGCAGCCCTTAGTCTAACAAAGAAAGTAACTAAAACCCTGTGTGAAGATGTTCGTAATTTACAAAGCTGCTCTAGTCCATTATCCACACGCTGTCACAGCTCCAGGACTGCAGACCCTCTTAGAGGGCTGCTCACACCTCTGCTGATCCCATAGACACTGCTGAGGACTGCTGTTGGCCTCACAGAAATTCAAGTGAGGAAGGAACTGCTTCACACATGCATAAATACAGTAACGAGAGGAAGAAAATGGCACAAAATGTGCAATCCTGTTAAAACCTGAGCAATGGAAGCAAGTTTATTATGCAGAAAAAAGACCAGTGTCCCAGTAGATGTCTAGAACTTGAACACCCAGATGGGGTGCTGGTGAAGCACCACGTTCAGTATAGCTTGGGATAAAGATTAAGTCTGGTATGTGACCTGTTTTGATAAATGTAACATTTTTGCTGTATAATCACCATAGAACAGCTGAGTCAAAGTGATTATATTCTGCACCGGTTATGGAAAAGGGTCATGCTAATGCTCTCCTAGAGGCACGAGCAGACACCAAGATCTTCTTAGACTCAATGTGGCCTTGTGGTGCCCAATACAATAAACTGACTGAGTCTTTCCCATTAAATGGGGTGTGCAGTTACTCTCTGTGGCTCCTGATAAACAGCCTATCAGCAGGGGAGCCTCCCAAGAGAACAATGACTACAATAGAGACCATCTGTACCACAGAGAAGCCCAAGTCTAGGAGACATCAAGTTCACTCTAGTAGAACCCAAACTTAAGTTACTGGAACCAAAGTTATAAAACCACAGTCCCGGACATTCCCAGTGCTTTTCAAAGGCTTCAGTGCTGGCCTGAGTGATAAGTTGTGATGTCCCCACTAACTGCATGTGCTGTTCCCAAGGCTGCCCTGTTAATCAACCTAAACCAATACCTCATTCCAAAGAACTGCCTGCCCTTGGTTACCGCCATTATCAACAACCATTGAACCAATAACCATTCAATAACCAAACACCTATCAATAACCACTGAATACAAACCATCCCTCAAAGTAGATCCTGGTAATTGAGAGCTTTCTTCTCCTGTTACTGCCTTGAAAGGGCACTGTAAAACAGTTTCATTTTGCTTTTCTCCATTTTTATTACTCTGCTGAGGTAATTTTGTTAGTTTCAGGTCAGTAAAACTGGAAAAATGTCAAATTTGCTTTCCTGACTAGCATGTCTCATTCTGACTGACACCACCACTCTCAAGAACATAAAGAAGGCTTTCTTCTACAAATCCCTGTTTCCATGGTACCAATTACTTCCAGCCCAAACAACTCATTTAGCTTCTTCCAATGCTCCATTAATCACAAAATTTAAACACAACATGCTTCCAGGTTCTAACACTTCCCCACTCAGCCTGACTGGCCACAATGGGGACAGTGGTGTGGTGCTTCCTGAGCCCCTGCAGTGGCTCTCCATGCTGCCCACCCACTCCAGGGTGCCAGGACCCCAGGTCTGTCCCTGAGGGCTCACACGAGCACTCACCTGCTTAGCTGCCACCTCCAGGCACTTTTCCCACTGCCCTTGCTTTGCATATATATCCAGAGCCGCCATGACATCAATTCCCACCAGCTGAGGATGGAAACAGTCATAAATTCACTGTGCAGGCCAGGTTTCCTACTCACATTCAGGCAGGCATCAGGTCACCCATGTCTTTTTTTGCCAGACACACACAGTCTCTTCCCCTCCACGGCATGAAATCACAGAGCCTATGTGACCCATCTTCCATTGAGAGGGACCTGGTCAGGCTGAAGAAGTTGGCCTGTGTGAACCTTCTGAAGGTCAACAAGGCCAAGTGACAGGTGTTGCACCTGGGTTGGAGCAACCCCATGCACAGATACAGCCTGGGTGGAGAATGGACAGAGAGCAGCCCAGAGGAGAAGGACTTGGGGGTGTTGGTGGACAACAAATTGGACGTGACCCAGCAACATGTGCTTGGAGCAACCCAGTCTAGTGGAAGGTGTCCCTGCCCAAAGCAGGAGGTGGAATGAGATAAGCTTGAGATAAGCTTTAAGGTCCTTTCCCACCCAAACCCTTCTATGATTCTGTGGTCTGGCATGCAGCAGCCATGGCTCACAGGCATATACAGACTTCTCACTTGTACTCATAGTCAGGCAAAAGGCCCATGAGAAAGGCCCCAAGGATCTGCACAGATCCTAACATCACTCCCTAGCCTGTGAGATGTCCCAAATACATACCGAATCCACCTTTCCTTGTTTTTTTAAATACTCCTTATAACGCTGGTCCACGTACTCCTCTGACCTGTGGGTAGAAAGAATCCCAAAAGGCAGCAAGACTCATGTCTTGCATCAGTGCAGAGGCTGGATTCAACCTTGGAACTAGAAGACTTCCAGCTGTGCCATGTCTTGGTAGCGGGCTGCTGGTGCACAGATGGATGGGGAAGAAAAGGGTCTAAGCAGCTCTTCACAATATAATATGTGAGGAGAACAAGGGATCACAGGGCTTTCAGAAGGAAGTACATGCACAGATTTATGGCAAGGGAAAGGGAGATAGGGATAGGGATGAAACAAAAGGGGATAATAATTTCTGTGGGACGTGTGGCAATAGGAAAGTGGCTTGGGAAGGACAGCTGTGGAGAATGTACCCTGCCGAGCCTGGGAAGGCCACTGTGGGGAGAATCCAGGAAACCTAGGGGCAACAGGACAGTACAAGACAGGACAAAGGATCATCTGGGGGTGGGAGGAGGAACAAGAAGGGTATAGTTTGCAAAGTTCAGGGCATACCTGGGGTCGAACTCCTTGGCTATGTGCTTGGCTTTGCTCCACTCCTCCCCTTCAATGAAGACATCGATAGCTTCTCGGATGAGGTCCAAGTTTAGGTAGAGCTCAGCTGCCTGCAGGGCCAGAGACAGTTCCATGGCAGACAAAACCCCACAGGTTCCCTGTATCCCAGGCTGAAGCTGGTGCTGGACCACCACGCAGACACAACAGAAAGTCTCTTCCCAAAAGATAAGCCTCTCCTCTGCTTCCTGCCTCCTCCCAAGGCCTGGCTCTCTCACACTATTCTAGGACTTGATTCATTGCCCTCTTTCATCCTCCTTGAAGACTCTGCACAGCCTAACTCTAGATAAGGCCATCCATCCACCCATCACCCCAGGATGTGACTTGACCTCCTTCCCTTGGATAGAGCTCTCCCTTCCAATGTCACTACTTCTTCAGCAGTCTGGGGGCAGGAGCCAGCCCTCACCATGCTGTATTTCTTCATGGCCACCAGCTGAGGAGCCACAGTCCGTGTCACCTCCATGCTCTGTGACTGATCCAAGAATTTCACGGCCAACTCAGCAGCCTGTGAAGAGAAATTGTCAGCAGCTCAACTGATAAAAATGGTGGGCGAGAGGGATGAAGCTGGGAAGTGCTCAGTCCCAGCTAAAAGACTGACAGTTGGAAGCACTTGAACAGTGGGGGAAGGGGAGAAGAACCAGCAGGTCGTTTTGACAAGTCAGAGGAGCAAAGCCCAGCTACTTTCACACACGGGCGAAGATCAGACAAGGACATCGTTGTTAAGCTGGTACAAGGACATGGGCGTGAGTGAGAAGTATGAGCAAGAACACAACACAAAGGCTGGTGGCACAGAGCACAAGAAGGTGCTCCTCTAGCAAGGGCTGAGTCATAAAGTGCAGCTCTTCAGTGCAGGGAGCTGTGGGCACAGAGGCATGGCAGTGGTGCCACAGCAAGGGAGGCAGCACCATGCAGGATAAGCACAGCCTGTCATGGCCCAAGAGAACAGCTATGAAGGCTGAAGCCCTGCAGTCACTGCAGCCTGCAGGCTCTCCTGTGCCCTGCAGTGACAGGGATCTCTGAGGTGCACTCAGGTTGTGGAAGAGCTTCCAGGCAGAAGAGCAGGTGAAGGGAATCATAGCCCCTGACAGTACCTTCAGTAAGCACTTCTCCACCAGGATACTGTTGCTGGGATCCCACACCTTCAGGTAGCAGTCCACTGCCCTGGCGTATTCCCCAGCCTGCTCCCACTCCCGTGCCTGCTCCAGCAGCCCTTCAGTTCCGCTGCAGGGAGGAATGCAGGCTGTGAGCAGGACTGGGATGCTGCCAGAGATCCTGTAGACAGTGTGTGGGGTGTGGGCAGGGAGGTGCACAGCACAGGTAAGCAGGGACCTCAGACAGAGCGGAGCATGTAACAGAGAACATGAACAGTGCTGAGGAGAGAGCTGACCAAAGACTCTGGGGAGATGCAACGGCAGTACAGGAGACCATGGCGACTTGTAAGTGCGGCAAGAAGCCATCTGGGAGACCTCGGATGGCAGAAAAAAGCCTCCCAAAGCAATAAGGAAGGACGATAGGAAACCTATGCAGTAAGAAGTCCGGAGTCCTCAAGAAGGAAACAAGTGGATGTCAGGGATCCCATCAGGCTGTCTCTGTAAGGCATCAGCAAAATGGCCATAGGGAAGAGCTACCAGGCTATTTCCTGTAGCCTGACCACAGCACTCCTTACCCGGAACCTTTCTTGCCAGCCTCTCTGCCACACTCCTCCTGTAGCTCTCCCAGTCGACTAGGCATGTATTCCTTGCAGATCCGCAGGGCCTCGCTCCACATGCCAGCCTCCTGCACAGGCACAATGGGGAGAAGTTTTCACCAGCTCACCAGGATCCCCCACACTCCTGCCACCACGTAACGCATCTATCCCCTCATGCCATCTTGCCAGAGAACTGACTAGAAACCGACAGAAGAAACAACACACAGAAGAAACATCCAATTCTTTCCTCCCCCAAAATGGCACCTATGTCTACCCACCTACCCTGACTACCTGTGAGAGTGTGAAGCTATGATGTGAAATCCACTGGTTCAGTCTTCAGGCCAGAATTAAGTTCCTCTAGAAACCCTGAGTAAATGGTTTCTCTTTGGCTACTAAGCTGACAGGGAGAGCTGGGAGGTGAATTTCACTCCTTCATCTAAAACTGGGTTCTTGTCCAGTGAGGGAGGCAATGATGTTGCTACAGACTGTGCTCACCTTATAGTACTTTATGGCCACCTCAGGTCTCTGTGCTCGCAGGAGGAAGGCCTCTGCCTTCTGGAACTCTCTCTGCTCAAAGGCAAACTGTGCCTGTCCGACAAGCACATCAGCCACGCTGTCTGGGTCATGAGCCTCAGCCACACGCTGCGCAGCGTCCCAGTTCTGGTTATGCACAAACCTGGGGGATGAGGTGTAACAGGGACATGAGATGTAACAACAGGGATGACAAGGAGCAGCCCAGTGCTGGAGAGGCAACCGGGCTGGCATCGCATTGAGAGAGCAGACGCAGCAGGCCAGGATGCGGAGGACACATACATCAGCACGGCTTCCTTGGGCTTCCCAGCTTTAATGAATTCTCCTTCAGCCTCTTCAAATTTGCCCTAGAAGAGAGGAAGTGATTTATTTGCACACCTTCCTGTTCTGGTATCATCACACGACCTCCTCTACTTCCCGCAAGGCAGGGAGGATTTATGAAACAAAGGTATGTGGAGCTTGGGGCTGTCATCATGGAGCCTTTTGGATATGCAGTGACTGCAGCCAGAACTGTGACTGCTACAGCAGCCCAGGGACAACTGCTCAGTTATCTGAGGGACCAGAGAACTTGCACCTATTCCAGGGGAAAAATTACCTCATCTTCTAGGAACATGGCATACTTTAAGTGGATGTCTGGCATCTTCTGCTTCATGGAGAGGCGGGCCAGTTCAAAAGCAAATTCAAAGACCCTGCAATGAAAGAGAGGAGGACTCTGTGCTGTTAGAGTATGCCTTCATCAAGAATAAGACATCAAGTAGAGCACAAGACACTGGGAGAGGAGAGAGGGGAATACAGGGGTCCCACGTAAATTGGCACTGCTCATTCCTCCTGTTCCTGACCAGGAGCTTTTAGAGTCTCCACTAAGGAAATTCGGCTCCTTTACACTTGCTGTTAGAGCCCAAGGCAGAAGCTGAGAGATGTGGGAGCCTCGGGAAGAGCAGTAATGAATGGCCGTATAGGCAGACACCTGGCCAGCTGCAGGGCAGGGCCAAAGCTTTTGTGGCAGGCGGTTACTTATGGTGACATGAGGAGTACCTCCTCTCATGCTCAGAGCCTCCCACAAGCCTTCCCTTGCAGAGGTTAAGGGACAAACTGCATTTGCCTGCCCAGCTGAGACTTGGCATTTGAGAGACTGACACAAAGATGGGAAGTGGGATGTGTCGAGGACATGGAAGGCCTGTGTGAAGTATGGTGGGGTGGGAAGACATGTCATGTTCTGGACCTGCAGCTACCACATGCACACAGTTATCTTGGCTCACCCATTTTTTCTCTGGGTAGGCAGAGGGGAGGGAAGTGTTGGGTGGAGGCACCTGCGTACCCGCTGTCTGTTGCATGGTCAATGGCCATCTCCAGAAGCCCAAATTTGCTGAGGAGTTTCACAGCTGCCTCTCCACCCAGGCTCTTCGCCCACAGATAGGCCACATGCTTATGGGAGTTTGCACTCCCGTGTGCCTTGGCCACCTGTCCAAAGTAAAGGAAGAACTCAGTGTATCTGTTTCATGTTCAGTGGATTGAGTCCCTCTCGTGTTGCCTGCCAGCACGAGGGAGCACCAAAACCATCTGCTCCCTCCTGAGGAACCCTTCTGTGATCACCACTGTACTGGTGAGTGGGAGAGTAAGACAAAGGCATATATGGTGGAGCAGAACAGCTGCTGCCTCAGCACAGCCCACATCACTGCTTGGACAGCAGAAGTGACCCCAGCATTCCATGGCCACGCTGAGGAGAGCAGTGTTGGGGGGTTGTGGCAGGAGCAACACCTCTGAGGTACAACAGGATGCAGTGATCATGGGCAGAGCAGTGCCTGGAGGAAGGCAGCACAGCAGAAAAGCCAAGGGTCAAACCCTACTTTTGGACTGCAATGCTGCAGAGTGGGAGGCCTATAGGCCTCCAGGGCTGGGGCAGTTCTGAGGCTGAGTAGTGTACACCAAATGTTCTGATCTTGCAGTGAACAGAGACAAAGCAGTTCCCACCAGGATTCCACAGCCAGAACCTGACCCCTGCACAGGTGGGGAGCTGCGAATGATTATTACCCTGTATGCTTCTTCCCACATGTCATTCACTCTGTACATGTTCACTGCGGTCTTCCAGTCTTTGGCTTCCAGGTAGTGGTACTCAGCCTCCTGCAAGCGTCCCTCTGCCTCCAGCTCCTGCAGTCAGAGGCAATGAGATAGAGACACCTGTGGTAGTACATTCCCCCCTCTTCCTTTCTAGGCTGCAGTATGATCTGAGAAATGCTTGTTAGGCCTTGGCCTTTAAAACAGCACCTGGGCTCAGCTCTTCCTGAGCTTATCAGAAACACTGTCTGCTCCCAGGAAGGGCCGCTGTCTAACGAGCTTCTGTTTTCCTTACGACCAGCCTTGGAAAATATTCCTCTTGCCTGAATGGCACAACATTCCTGTTCTCACACTTTTAAAGTAAATACCAACCCAAACTGTGGCCAGGACAAAACATTGTTATGACTAAAGCCCACTCTCTTGTGACCTTATAAACAGCAGTCCAACATGAAACCCTTTTGAGCTCTCCTGAACCACAGCAAGCTGTGACCAGCAATCTCCGAGTGGGACACCTCTCAGAGCACGCAAACTTTCAGGTTTGCTATTCTTGGAGGATCGCTGAAAAACGACGTGTCCTGGGCTGATACCCTCACTCCTCGAGGCCCGATCCTTTGTCCATCGGGAGATGCAAAAGCATCTGAAGTGAGTATTTCACTGACTTCCCGGGGGAATTTTTCACAGGTGCCTTGTAGGCACTGACTCTTTCTGTCTGGGTGCATAAATGTGCACATATGCTACAGCAAATCAGGGAGAAATGCCGCTTTCTTCGATGTTTAAGTACCTTGGATATCTAAGTAAGTTAGGCCTGTAAGTAAGGTTAAGTTATAGTTGTAAACTTACTTAAACGCTGCTAAGTGTTGTTCTTCTGCTGAGTTGTTAAACATAAGTTATAAGCTAAGTGTTGCTAAGTGTTACCTTTCAGCTGAGCTGCTAACTATAACTTCTAAGTTAGGCTAAATGCTGTTAAGTGTTATTCCTCTGTTAGATTGTTAAGGTTAAGCCATAAATTAAGTTAGGTGTAAGTTAAATGTTTTCCTATGTTAAATTGTTAGGCTTGAGGTGTAAGTTAAGTACTGTTAAGTTCGAGTGCTGTTAGGCTTTTAGGCCGTGTTCCTTTTTATCCTTGCCCATACTGACTTTTGTCACGTGTACCTAAGCACACATACACACACACCCCCCTGCCCCTAGATAGTTCTCAGTTCGTTTCTGTTTTGATTGCCTGGATTTTGTTCTCCCTTGCTGTGTCTTAGCTGTCCTGTAAGTAGCTGAGTGAATCTTGACAACGAATTTGTTGTGCTTTGTCGATTAATATTAAACCTAACTTTTGCTCATGCGCTTGCCACTGATTATTTAAACGATCTCAAATACTCGTTTGTAACAACAATCTTGCCCCTGCTTGGTGTAGCTGATCCCCTGACATGAGATGCACTCACCTTGCCCAGGTGCAGGTGAGTATCTCCAAGTAAGTCCTTGTGGTACTTGGCTACTAGACAAACCATCTCATCATACATCTTACACTTCTTGTACATGGTGATGGCCAAATCGGGTTCATTTACAGTGATGTACAGCCTGGGAACACAAGCACATCCAAATGGCTCAGCCAAGGACATGACCAGTCCCTGAAACCTTTCCGCATCGTGAAATACCAGCTTTAGCTCTCTGTGTGTGGAGAAAGTTCCTCTGGCCGTTCCAAACCCCAGTCCCAAATTCTACTCCTAACCCAGGAAAGGGCTCTTGCTCACTGCAGCCAATTTTCAGGGCTCAGTCTTGGACTGCTACCAGTACTGGAAGAAACTCACCTCTCTGCTTCTTTGTACTTGCCCTGCCTCTCCATCTCCTGGGCCTGGGTTATGTACAGCACAGTCACATCCTCCTGGCTCATACACTTGAGTGCCAGCTGCCAAAAGGAACACACGGGAGAAAATGAACAGCAATTTCTTGACACATGGCAGTGAAGAAGAAGGCGAAAACCAATTTCCTTCCCATCTGACAAACAGGTATCCATGCTATATGCTCTGCAAAGAATGGGCAGTCACTTGCCACTGTCACAAAGCACACAGGATCAGCTCTTGGAGAGGGCCATTTGTGCCAGAGGTGCACCCTCTGGTGCACCCTCACAGGGGCTGTGAGAGAGAAGGCCATGGTCAGGATGTGAATATTGGGAACGGATTTCTTGCTGACTACTGGAGAGCCCTGCATGCATACTTGGGAAGACTACTGGTTGATCAGGTATTGGTGCACAAGGCACTACCACCTCCTGATGGAAGACACATCTCACCAAATGGGGTGAGGTTCCCAGAAGCTTTGGCTTCTAACTCTACCTTGTGAGCCTGTTCCCAGAGCCCAGCCTGCGTGTACATGTCAATGGCATCCTTGGTCTGGCCTCCTTTGATGTATAGTTCCTCTGCAACCTGCCAGGAAAAGACCACACTTAATATATCCAAGAGACACACACAGCAGTGGTGACTGTGGTCTGTGGCCTCACCTGATACTCCTGTAAAGCTGCATAGTGCTGGGCAATCTTGAGGTAATATTTGGCTGCTGCCTGTTTGTCCTGCAAGTCCAAAATGTAGATGGCCTTCTTCCACTGCCGGGCTCCCAAAGCTGCCTCAATGGCCTTAATTGAGCACCTAGCACCAAACCCATCAGTCTTTAGAGCCAGGCAGCAGGCATCTCCTCCAGCTACACTATGCCAGGGAGACTAGAGCACTCTGCTGCTTGATTCAGCTTCCTGAGTTAGAGCAGCATAAAGGAGCTGAGTAACCGGCAGCGCTAAGGGGGATGGAAGAACTGGGACAGCAGGGAAGAGCAATCAGCACTCTAAGACCTTTGGAGAGATGTGGGAAGGCATCAATGGCTGGCGCGCGCAAGCAACCGGGGCACTGCTAAGCGGGGTAATGGGGGTTCACTCAGGCAAAGCCCCTGCTGATATAGGCAAAGGCATCAACTTCATACCCTGCCAGTATCCTGCTGCTCATACAGCCTTCCCCTGCTCCCACCTGGCTTCGATGTAATGGTTAATAGCAGCATCCAGCTGTTTCTGCTGCACCAGATGGTCTCCCCAGGCCTCCTCCAGCTTTACAACTTCTGCAGGAAATGCCAGGCGAGCCAGCTCCACGGCTGTAAGGGGACACAAGAGCTGTCATGCTGAGGCCAGCAGGGAAGCAGAACTGTGGGGCAAACATGCGCCTTGGATCTGGCACAAAAGGAGGGGAATGGTGACTGTCTAAGCCACTCCAGCTCCAATGAGTTACCCAGCAACCCAGACCTGTGGAGAGCTGGGTCAAATCCATGCTGGTGCAGCCAGCAAGGTCAAGGGCTTGGGAACAAGACACTCTCCTGGGACTGCACGTGCAAGAACAACTATGTGAAAATTTACTGAATGACATGATAGGTGGAAGCTGCAGAGCATCCAGGCATCTCCAGGCTCCAGGGCAGTATTTCATGTTGCCACCAGGCCAGAGTACCCAGGTTCCTGCTGGAGATGAAGGGGAGGAACATATTGAGCACAGTACCTTTCAGGAAGGCACTGCCCTTGCCATAGCACTCCAGAGCCTTCCGTGGGTTCCCAACCTTCTCGAACATGTCTCCAGCCTAATGACAAATACAAGCTGCCAGTTTCCACAGCCACCACCCCCCACATCATCATACCCTACCAGTTCCACACACACTCCTGCACCAGCTCTGCCTTCCCCACTAACCAAGTGTGTGGGGATTAAGGAACTTCTAGGAAAGACAGCATGTGCCAAGACCTTTGTCCTTTCTGCTGACTGATCCCAGCACAGCCATCCTGGCAGACCAAAGGCTCATTCCCTTAAGTATTTGAATAGTGGCAAGACCACACGTCTAGAGAAGGACTGTAATAACAGAGTAAGTATATACCAGCCTTTCCTCTATCTGTCCATCTCTGACAACCTGCACAGTTGAAGCTGCCTGAGTTTGTGTCATGGTGCCCTCATATCATCGTATTTAACGGCTTTTGACAGACTCTACCTCCAGTATTTGTCAAATCACTTTTGGACTACTTATACTTTTGGTAACAACATCCAGTAGCTGGGAGCTCCAGTTATTCTTTCAACTGAAAGCCTAAGGAAAAATGACAGGTTTGGAAAAGCACAAAGTTCTCTTGGGTCAAAATGAAATGGCTAGAAAATGCCGAAGATAAATTGAGGCTAGAGAAATGTAATTTATAAAGGAGACATAAAACAAGTTAAAAAAAAGCAGTGTTTTTTTCACACAACATCTAACTGAGCTGGGTAACTCATAGCCAAAATTGTAACTTAAAATCGACATGTGGTTCAAGCAGTAATTTGACAAGCTCATGGAAGTAAAATCTGTCAAGAGCTCTTAAATACAGAAGTAGAACTGTTCAGGTACATTACAGGCTGCAAACTGCTGGACCCCAGGAAAACACACTAGGGGAAGTGCCACCCTGTATTTGCCTGCCCCATTTTTTGTTTTCCTTTCTTAAGCACCTGCCAGAGGCCAGTTGGCCAGGATACTGAGCACTGGGCAGCTTTTTTTACTCAGCACTGCTTTCTTACATTAACATGATTATGTGCTGTGGGAAAAACACCCTTTGGTTTTAAAACTGTCACCCAATAATAAGTTATCAATTTTTGGTGTTATTAGACACAGAGAATAATCATATCCCTTCTTTATGATACTCATGGCTCTACAGACAGTCTTCAACTCCTTTGTTTTGGTTCCTTAACTTTTCCATTTAGACTATCCTTACGCCGCATTTTATTCTGATATGAGGAAGCACTGACATTTCCACAGTGATATCAAGTTTTCGGTTTGATTCACAATTCTGTTCCTGTTGATTCCCATCTTCCTAAGGGCCTCCTTAACTATTACTGACACTCTGTATTCTGGAGACATGTTGCCAATCAGATGTGATCTTTTTCCTGATTAATAACAGTAATTCTAGACCTCACCCATGTACAATTGATACAGTGAGGATTTCCTCATAAATGTTAACTGCAAACTTAGCAACACAGAATTACCTCTGCTACCTTCCAGCTCAGTCCCCCTGTGTCTCACAGGTACAGAGGATGGGGTAAGGGCCCTGATGCCCTTAAGCAGAAAGTCCAATGGGAAGAGCCATTCACCTGTTCATACAGCTCCCCTCGGATCAGTGCCGTGGAGATCCTATCGATGACATCCCCATTGGTGAGCAGCTCATCCCTGTTCATGGCTAGCCGTGCTGCTTTGGCTGGCAGCCCTGCCCGCAGATATAAGCTGATGGCTGCCAGGTAGTCGCCCTGTCCCTCTTGGACCTCCCCAGCCTTCTCTTCCTGCTGGGTATCCAGCAGCCACTGGTAGTAACCCCGACGCAACTTCTCCAGCATTGGGTGTCCCTATGGAGAAACACAGAACTGGTCGACCTGGGTAGGATGAGATATTGTCCGGCTCATCCTGCAGGCTCTGAACACCTGGTCAGATAACTGGTTGTCCAGTTATCAGACACTACAATGCCAGCCTTGTGTACCATGGCACTATCCATTCTTTTTTGAAGCCACAGATACTCCTAAACCAATCTCAATAGCTTTTCTCTCTATTCACCCAGGTCTATACTTACACCAGTGCAACCTTCCCTTCTGCTTGGAGCCCTTCTAAGCAGAAGCAAGGTAGGGCAGGTGAAAAGAACACAGACCCTGAACGGACTCCCAACCAGAAGATTTACCAAGCAAGACCAGCCCACAGCCCAGTGCAGTAATATTCTGTACCTTGGCCTTGGCCACCACAATGCATTCATCCCACATGTGCAGCTCCTGGTACATGTCCATGGCCTCCTCTGTGGCGTTCTGTGTCAGAAAGCAAAGCATTAACCTGAAGGCTCCAGGTTAGGAGCAGACACATTGCCATGGAGCTCTCACAGTGGGCAGGGTTAGACGTGCAGAAAACACTTGAAAAAGTGTACTGTCTCTATTACTTGGATATACATCCTCCCTCACATTCTTCATGCATCTCAGGGTAATCCTACACCTCAGAACAAGGAATACCTCCTTCTACTTCATGGGGAGAAGTCTTCTCCTAGGAACAAGCAACATCTTCCTTTCCTCTTACAGCATAGGGCACACACCTCCCTGCCCAGGAACACTCCTTGTTCCTTTACTCACTTGTTCCAGGAAGATCATCTCTGCCAGCTTGTAGTTCTTGTCTAGCATAGCCAAGCGGGCCCGCACCAGGTAATGGTCTGTGCCGTCCCCACCCTGCAGACAACAGCAGCAAGTTCAGTTTGCTGAGGGAAAGGATAGGCTCTAGAATGGAACATGGAGAGGACTGCAGGTGGAGGCTGGGTCATTACAGAAACTAAAGATAGTTGAGAATCATAGCAGTGACAAGCCCGGACAGTACAAAATGGCCAGCCTTGAGAGGGACCTGGCAGCAGTGGATGGAAGACAATGTCAGCAGTTTCTATAAGGTACCAGCCTGTAGCATGACACTGGTGGGCAAGGAGACTGAAGATAATGTGCATGTGAGAGTTTACAGGAAAACTGCTGCCCTGCAGAGCAGGAAAAGTTTGACTTACGTGCTCCTGAGCTGCCTGGTCAGCAATGACATTGGTTTCATGAAGAAATCGAGCCTTTGCCATGTTTCCCAGAGCTGCAAAGCATCTGGAAAATGCAAAGCAGTTAGTCAGTAACTGCGTTTTGTTGCCCACTCCTGGTCCAAGAAAAGAAAATCAGAACCTGGGCAGCAGACCCAGCTCTACAATGGGAGAGGTGGGGCAGCCCTACTTCAAGAGAGGATTTTGCCAAGACCTATGTTCAGATGTACCCTCTAGCCCTGCTCCATGGGAGAACCCAGGAGCATGACCAAGGCTCATGTTTCACCTCCCCAGGCTTCAGAGATGCCTCGAGCTTGTTCGTGTCTGTCAACTCTCTGAGTTCTTGCTATACACAGCTTTGGGCTACCATCAACAAAAATTTGTGCTACAGAGATGTCTTCCCAGCCCTGGTTCTGGCATTACCAGCTGGGATGAAAACACAAAGTCACGGCCCGGCATAGAGAACACGTAAGTCGCCAATGCAATGAATCTTCCAGACCATACACAGAGCCACATCTTTAGCTGGACCCTGGTTTCTGGGATTCAGCAAAGAGCATGTTGAAGCCATGAAGATGTGATGTACCTCTCTGCAATGTGCAGCTGTCTTGCTTCCAAAGCCAGTCTGCTGAGAGTCTTCCACATGGCTTCAGTCTCTGTGGACATTTCCAGTGTCTCCAAAAATGCAGTAGCCCTTGAGACAAAGAGATTTGCAGACTTTCACTGACAGAAGAGCTCTCTGAGGAAAATCCAGACTGTGAGACAGAGTGGCACTAAAACAAAGCCAGCTGGCTTGGTACCCAGCTCTGAAGAGTACAGTGTAACACAGAGCCTGACAGAGCAAAGGAAAATTCAGAGATCTAGGTTATTCCTACCTGGGCTAAGGTACTTAGAGGCAGATGATCAGCAGAAGGCTGTGGCAGTGTGGGACAAGTCTAAAGTGTTGTGTCTGATACAAGTCCCTGCTGAAAAAGTCTCTGAAGATGCAACAGTGCTATGAACATGCGAAGTTTTCTCCCCTGGTCACTTTTAAAAGCCCTGTAACAGTGTCAGCAGTACCCAGGTGGCTGCCACGACCACTTCAGGCAGTCAATTTTTACTCTGCACAGCTCCTGGATGTTTCCATAATACTGCCACCATTCCTGGAAGGGCAGCAGTAAAAGCACCCAAGCACCACTTCACATCTGGCTGCTCTGGAGACGCTCTTATTCACTGCAGTTAATTGACAACTACCTTCAGCAAAGCCCTGTTGGTGCCTATGAGACCAGACTGGCCAGTCTCTCTCTGAGTTTGAAACCACAAAGCTGCAAGGAGGCAAAAGCTGAATATTCTCTCCTGAAGGACTCTTGATGTTCATTATAGACAGACCTGGCACCAACATCGTGCTAGGAGTCTGAAGTTCAACTCCGGAAAGCTGTGCTGCTGCCGTTCATGGATCATTGATTCTCAGGTGTCTGCTGTGATATGAGCTACCTGCCATCCCCATTGGTGTACCCAGCACTTACCTGTGATAATCCCCATCATCAACGGCAGTTCCAAACTCTATGAGGCCTTCATCCAGGGTGTAGGACACAGTGTTCACTCCTTCAGATACTATCACTTCAGTCTTTCCATCATTCCTTTCCAAGCCTATGATATCCCCCTAGAAAGAGTACCAGCTGTCAATACTCCCCTGTTCACCTGAAGTATGTGGGATTGCAGGGATGTGAGGGCAGCACCACAACAGCTCTGCCAGTCATGGTTCTTCTGAATGAGTTTGCACTGAGCAGACTGAGCCATGAGGCAGCTCCTTGCTCTATCTTCTGCCAGAAACGTCTCCCACAAAGTTGATAAATGAGCTCATATTTTGTCCATAAGAAACTAACAGTTCCCTTGTGTCTCCCTTCTGCCATACCACTCTTGCTACTCCCACACACATGAGGAAGAAGTAAAAGAGACTGAAGGAGGCAATCAAAGTCTCCGGAGTTTTACCTTCAGAGGAAACATGGTGACTCGCTCTGGAGCATCGATATTGTACCAAATGCAGAGACTGTTTCTGTTCTGAGCGACCACCACATCACTGCCCGGGACCCACTGCACATAGGAGCAATAGTTCAGAATGGTCGTCTTGGTGCTGCTTTCAATGTCATAGAGCTGCAGCTGGAGGTGGGAGAGGAGAACAGGCTCAGCCGGACTTGTGGCTGGGCTGCTAGCTCACACAAACATCGCAGGAACATCTGAGCAGGCATCTTGTAAACAGACATTACCCATCAGGAAACAGACATTTCCAAGACACACATCCTAAAATCTCCTACTTATTTACACATTGCTGTAAGACCTTTTTAAACCCTTGCAGCATTTTAAGCCAGCACGCTCCTGCATCCCTTACAGCTTGGCACAGACATACATAAACCAGAATATGCCTCGTGCTACTTCAGTTCCCTCTCAGCTGCAGAGCTGGAAAAGGAAAATGGGCTCTGAAGTCCTTCATGGAAACAAACTAAGGGACCAAGAAGGGCCTTCCTCTGCAATTTTGGGCTGAACTGTCCATCCCAGGCACAGTCCTATCGCAAGGACTGCTGCCAATAAGGTGAGAGGTCGGTTGTTTGTAGAACACACTGCCTAAAAACAAACATAACAGTTTGGAAGATGTAACCTGACACGTGGCATAACTTTGTTATATATATGATGCCTTGTGACTGAAAAGTCCCAGACTTGTTCTTGTCCTCACCTAGGACAAGATGAGAAAAAGAGAGAACTGTGCTAGTCTCATGACACACCTATCAAAAGAGAACAAGAAAGTCCCTGTTTCAGTCTGTAACAAAATGGATGGAGAAATCATAGAATCCGAGAATGGTTTGGGTTGGAAGGAACCTTAAAAATCATCTTGTTCCTACCCCCCTGCCATGGGCAGGGACACGTTCCACTAGACCAGGTTGCTCTAAGTCCTGTCCAACCCGGCCTCGAACACCTCCAGGGATGAGGCAGCTGCCACTTCCCTGGGCAACCTGTGCCAGGGCCTCAGCACCCTCACAGGGAGGAATTTCTTCCCAATATCCCATCTAGCCCTGCCCTCTGGCAGTGGGAAGCCATCCCCCCTTGTCGTCTCACTCCAGGCTCTTGTCCAAAGCCCGTCTCCAGCTCTTTTGGAGGCCCTTTAGGCACTGGAAGGGGCTCTAAGGTCTCCCTGGAGCCTTCTCTTCTCCACGATGAACAACCACAATTCTTTCAGCCTTTCCTAATAGAAGAGGTGTTCCACGCCTCTGATCATCTCTGTGGCCTCCTCTGGACTTGCTCCAGCAGCTCCATGTCCGTCCTGTGCTGGGACCCTACAGCTGGAAGCAGCACGGCAGATGGGGTCTCACCTGAACAGGGCAGAGGAACAGAATCCACCCTCCCCTGTGGGAGTCCCTCACTGTGGGATTGGTCCAGCACACAACTTATGCTTGGCCTTGTTACATATCGTGAGATTCCCATGGGCACAGTTCTGGAGCTTGTCCAGGTTCCTCTGGATGGCCCTGTCCTTCAGGTGTGTCATTCCACCCTCAGCTTGGTGTCATCTGCAAGCTTGCTGAGGGTGTACTGAATCCCTTCACCTGCATCATTAATGAAGATATAAAATAACACTGTCCCAATACAGACCCCTGAGGGGCACTACTTGTCACTGATGTCCACCGGGACACTGAGCCGTGACCGCTTCCCTGTGGATGTGACTGTTCACTCAATTCCTTATCCAGAAAACAGTCCACCCATCAAATCCATCTCTCTCCAGTTTAGAGAGAAGGATGTTGTGGGGGACTGTGTGAAAGGCTTTACAGAAGTCTAGATAAATTACACCCGTAGCCCTTCCCTTGTCCACTGATGGAGTCTCTCCATCAGAGAAGGCCATTGAGTTGGTCAGGCAGGACTTTCTATGGGTGAAGCCATGCTGGCTGTCCCGAAATTACCTCCCCTGGTTGTCCTGAATCACCTCCCTGCTCCCCATGTGCCTTAGCACTGCTTCTAGGGGGATCTGTTCCATGATCTTCCAAGTCCCAGAGGTGAGGCTCCCAGGTCATTAATTCCCAGGGTCCTCCTTCCTACTCTTTTTAAAGATGGGTACAATGTTTCCCTTTTTCCAGTCACTGGGGCTTCAACTGACTGACATGACTTTTTGAATACCATAGACATATGTACCACGGAAGAATCTATGATTTTCGTTTTCAGGTGTGATGAGACGAAGCAAGATGTCTAAGAACTAAGTTCAGCATTAGCTGTGATTCAAGAATGCAACACTGCCAGCTCATGCAATCTGGACACAGTCAATCTTCCTCAAAGGCGCAGTAAGCAAAAAATCAGAAGTATTTCAGATGTGTTTCTCACCTCCCTCCCTCCATTCAGGCATATCTGTCTCTACCTCTCCCCACACATGCCATCCTGCCACACGACCTGAGGTGCCTGCCTCACCCTCATCTTCTTGTCCCTGAAGAGCAGTTTGTGGCCTGTTTCATTCAGTTCCAGCCAGTCAATCTTGCTGTCATGACTGATCGTGCCAGCGTTGTAGCCACCAACAAGGTCCACTTGGGAAGGAAAGAAAGGAAACAGGGTAAGTACCTGTTGTACCTCAAAGTGCTCAACATTCAAAGCTGTGCCAGGGGAATCAGATGCCTGGGACCTATTAAAGGCAAGACTCTCAGCAAAGACACTGTGACATGAATACCAAACAGCAGCGACATTTTATTTTGATGCCTTCTCAGCAGCAGCAACTCTCTCCTATGGTCTATGAGCATGCACAGCTCATGGGCAGTGCAGGCAACACAGAATCTGGGTGCAGGATGCAGTCACAGACACCCATGGCTGTGTCCGTAACAGGCAGCATCCTGCCGAAAGTAGGACAGCCTGGTCTCCAGTGGACTGCTGCTAGGCAGAGGGAACGCAAAGGGGAACTTCAAGAATCTGCTGCTTGGTAGAGGGAATGCACAGAGGACCTTCAGGGATGTGCTGCCTGGCACAAAAAATGAAAAGGAATCAGGAAGGCTAGCAAAACACAGGGAAGGAGATGGAGGGCTACAGTCACCTGCTGCTATAGTCTTGATGTCTATCAGGTAAGCCAGTCTCTTGTTCTCATCCACGCCTCGCTGCTGTCTCTCATTGATGCGGACACTGTGATTTGAAGGGAATGACTGTTACTTTCACTACTCTCAAAGTTCACATTTGAATGACCTAGTCCCTCCCTGACTTCCCTGCAGTTTCTCTGAGCACATGGAGCATCTGGCAGTTCTCTCACCTGTGACATTTGCCCAGTATCTATAGCTGCCTCAAGTGAGAATAAACCTTTCTGACCCGTGGCTTCCCTCCAGAAGCTACCCCTCTGGAGTAGGAGTCCCCAGTAACATATTAGTTACATTGCTCTGAGCAGCCCATGATCCTCCCTTTTCCCGAATCAGAACAAGGGGTATAGAATTTTAGAGGGACAGGGGAGGTCCTGCTGGCAACTGAGTCCCTAATGATGCTGTACCAGGACCAGCTGGATGCAGAGTTGCCTGAGAACACGCGCAGGAGGTCCCTCTTCAGCAACAGCCACGGCAGGCTGCACTAAGATCAGAGGAAAAGAGGTTCTTGTGCTTCTAAAACTTCACAGCCAATAACCTGGCAACTAAACCCACCACTGGTCACTGTGAGAAGTGTGTGTCTGGAGGCTGCATTCTACAGAGTGGGACACTTCCAAAGTCATATGTCTGAGCTCACTTTACTAAATGCCTGTACTGGTCACAGAGGCAGATGTAACCGTTACCTGACCAGATGAGGGTTCACAAACTCTGTGCGGACAGACCCCAGAATGTCATTGCTTCCATATTCCACCAGTGTCAGCTCTCCAGCATTAAAAATCATGCAGACCTGATGGTGAGAGGGGAATACACTCTTAGAGTAAAGTGACATAAACACTCCCATCTGCCAGTGAGGGGTACAGAAAAGAACTCTGCTGCACACAAATCTAAATTCAAATACTCTGGGATGACTAAGGAGCTGTCCTTGGCTTCTTGTTGTGACTCACAGCTTTTTCTCAAGATTGGGGATTTTAATTGTGGGCCTATCAATCCTGCAGGAGTCAAGCTCTCCCCATGACAGCTGTATTCTGTATCTCTAACACCCTCTCTGGCCATTGCTCTTTTATTGCTTCTCTCTCCTTCAGGGTTATGACTTATTCAACTTGCCAGTCCACACACTGAGTTTGTTCTGTACCTGGCATGTGGAAAAGGCAAGTACAAGGAGGAGCAGATTGGGATCTGCACGAAGAGGCTAAATCCAGGAAACTGCTGAGAAATAGGGTTTTCCAGAAATACAGGTGACACTTTTCTTGCTGGTGCACACACAGATTTACACACCATTTATGGGGAGCATTCTGTCCCATCCTACTTACATTCTCGTTGTCGAAGAAGAACTTCTCATTCCCCCCAGATCCTTGCCAGGCCACCTGCAAAGCAACGGCACAGGGTGAGGCTGACAGCTCCACCAGGACCAGTCTGCAGATGCTGGGGGTCCACTGTCCAGCTTTCGGCTCCCACAACAGACAGCAAGAGTTACACTGCACAAGGGATTGTGTTCCACCACTTTAGCTGCCAACACTGTTTTTCAGTCATTCCCAGCTTGCAAATTCCACACGTTCCTCTCCTTTCTTTAGACTCAGCTTCAGACTCCAGCTCTCTTTGTATATATTACTGCCTTCCAAACAAGAGGCCTTTATGTGACCCAGGTACTCCCTCTACCCTTTTCCTACACAGGCCCTTTTCCACCTTCCCCAGACCAACTTTATTACAGCTCTTTATTAAAGAGCTCTTTTGCCTCTGTTAATCATAGCCACAGAATCACTGCTACCACTGGTGGGAGCAGAATCTCCACACCACATGTAGCTGAAACCTTTTTTTTTTAGGGTCATGCTAGCAATAGCTGAGCAGCATAGTGCCAGTGGGGAAACAACTGACTGGAAATTTGAGTAGAGCAGTGCATAACAGTAGCTACTGTGGTAACAACAGAGAAGTGGCCAGAGAAGCAGAAAACTGAAAGCCAAGGCTACAGCAGTCCTCTTCCCTCATGGAGTACAAACTCCAAGTTACCGCTTCAATGGAACTCCAGTGAGACAGCAAGAGAGCAAACGGACACCTCACAGCCCTGCTCCTTCTGAGGAGTGAGTATAGCTGTGCAATTGAAAGAAAAACTCTGTGCAGTAAGATGTAGAGAAACCTGGGAGCTTCATTCTGGCCAAATTCTCAGTTATATTACCAAGTATCAGCATTCTCCAGCTCAAATCTCTAGTCAGAGCTCCTGGTCCAAGAGATTGATTAGCTCACCATCAGTCTGATTAAAAGCATGTGATGCCTCTGTGAACAAAGCAAATATGCCCTTGAAGCCTATTTAATGCTTTTATCAGACATTAGCCTATTGCCCACATTCTCCAGGCTCAGCACATGGGCTCAGCACTCAGCGCACTGTGAGGCTCAGGGGATGGACAATTTTGTGTGAATTGTCTGGTACCAGAAATGGCACTGGCATAAGCTGTGGGATGCAGGCATGAATGGTTTCTGACGGTTTTTAATTTTGTTTCTTTGAAACACACTAAGATTTGTACATTCACCTCTGGAATGTATTTATGTAAAACATCCAGATTTGGGCCCCCAAGTACAAGACTGATAAACTGGAGCAAGTTCAGCAGACTGCCATCAAGATGGTTGGGAGTGAAGCACTTACACTGTGAAGAGACGCTGAAGGAATTTGGCTTCTTCAGCCTGGAAAAGGAAAGGCTTAGGAAACCTCTAATACAGTGATGCCAGGCTTTTTTTGGCAGATACGGAGTGAAAGGATGAAAAGCGGTCATAAAACAGCACTCAAAATACCAACAAGACTTAGGAAGAAGGCTTTCCTCCATGAGTACAGTAAAGCATTGGAACAGGGGACTAGAGAAACTGTGGCACCTGAGAAACAACATGTGAATGTAATATTGACTTTCCTTTGGGCAGTAAGTTCGGTAAGAGACCTCCCAAGGTCCCTTCCCACCTGAATTATTCTATGATTCTTTGAAAACAGAGGTATTGTTCCCATGCATAAATCATATCCTCTGAGTTATGAAGTTAAGCATTTGACACTCCAGAAATGCCAGATTTTCCAGTACCTCACTGAGCTTGTTGGAGCTGACGTCACCTAGCAGTAACGTGTCTGAAGTATGGGCCACCAGGTACCTGTCCTTCCCTAAGATCTTCACCTCATCAATCTCATAACCATACTGGGATTTCAACACAACTCGAGTTCCTGTTGAGAGGTTCTTCACAATGACCTAGAGAAAGTGAGAAAAAGCAATATGAGGCCATGCACAAAGGAACAGCGCAGACTTCTTGCCCCATGGAAGATTAGGCAACAGATGATACTAGCATATTTAGATATCCCCTCACATCATTTCCCTTTGCTTTGTTTAAAAACCTTACCATTCCTTTTGCATGGGATAACAGCTGTAGTAGCCATGCGGGGCTCTTACTTTTGCCATTTACAAGTTACTAGCCTAACTGGAGGCCCACTCAGGCCCCCAAGGATAAGACCCCTTTGAAGAGTCCTGTACTCTCTCCCCTGACTGCATAGGGGTGCCCAGGCTGCCAGCTCACCCTTACTGCCTCATTTTGAACAAGGTAAATTTGGCTGAAATTAAATCCCTTCAGGAGTCTGCACTTGACATGGAGGTACCTCATAGAAATTCACAAGGTAGGAAATTAACTCCATGGTCTTTTATCCTAGCCAATTCCCACCCAGCCTTAGCCCTGTCCCTGGCATATCCCCTATGTCTTTCTTGACAAGTTGGCATGAACAAACCACAGGTGCAGAACTCCAAACATGTCCAGTTCTGGCAAACATTCCATTTTCATCAGGAATTTCACACCTCGTTAGACATTCTCTTACCTGGCTTGGTCCCACATATGTCATTTCAAATTTATTTTTGTAAATGGTTCTGCGAAGGCAGCAGTCAAACTGTTCAACTCCTCCACACAGCGTACCCTGGGGGCAAAAACACATCGTGTGGTCAGTGAACTCTGTTAAGGAGAGATATTCAGGACCCTGCTTACATGAAGAGGATCAGAGGTCAGACATAAACACACTGGCCCTAGCTGTTCTGGAGAACAAGGCTCAAGCATCCAGATGCAGGAGGACCAGCCCTATTTTGACTTTCTTCAGACAACAGAAAGATTGAGCCATTCTCAGAAAATGGAGATTACCAAATGCTGGCATGAATCTGGGACAGGAGGAGGTGGCATTAAAAACCACCTTTTTCCTCATCTTTTCCATTATTCTTCTCAGTTTCCCACTTCTCCCTCTCCCAGCCTCCCAATCTCTCCTCCCTTCCAGCAGAATCCTTTCACCTTTCTTTCTTTCTTTAACATCCCCATTCTTTCCACTGATCTCCTATCCCTTAGCCCCTTCCCCTTCTCTGAAAATATTTGTTCACATATTCAGTAATTCTTGGTCTGAAAATATTTCAAGGATTCTTGATTGTTGAACACAAAAATATGCAAAAACTATTAAAGAAAAGTTGTAAATAACATATTTCCTAAATAATTTAAGTGTTTTGAGTTGTTCAACTTTAACCACAGAAAAATATGCAGAAAGATTAATTTAAAGAGATTTAAAGAATTATCTGACTTTAGAGAAAGTCAGATTAAGGCTCGATGGCTGAAAGTAGAAGAAAGAACGCTGAACTGAAAACACAGCACAGAAACACAGAGGGTAATCAGCAGGTCAGTTTGTATACTGCTTCTCACGAGTGCCCCGAGGAAAGAATTCTCCTGAGACGGCTCTGGAGAAGCTATGCCGACCTCATCATGCTTCTGAGAAAAGAGAAGGGCAGTGAGCCATCACACCAACAGCCACAAGGCTTTACAGCTTCACACTCACACCCGACTGCAGCAGTTCCTTAACATAAGGTCTTGGCCTCAGCATCTGCACTGCACCCCTGGGCAACAGTGTGACCACATCAGTATGACCATGTTCAAAGCCCTCCCTGTACCACAGCACTTTGTTTCCACGCACAAACATGCATAAGTTGACCCTGGTGTGGGACTTCAGGGCTCAGGCCTCCTGACTGCTGATACAAACCGCACAGATCCGTGAGCCATCCCTCTTCCATGCCAAAGCTGTGATGGTGTATAGGTGAGCTATTTCTTTGGGCTTGCCTTCCTCCCAGGCACTGCGGCGTGGGCTCCAGTTCAGAACCCGTAACCTGTGAGAGAGAGGAAGTCAGAGAGACATGAAAAACTGTGTATGGCTGACAAAGGAAGGACTATAAGGAGGAGAATTCTCCATCAGGTACATGGTACCTGTCATAGCTGCCAATAACAATGGACTGGCCACTGGGACTGGTGGCTGCTGTGGAGAATTCCTTCTCCGACAAGTCCCGGCTGTAGTCAAAGGTTTGAATCACGCTGCCTTCCTTCCCATAAGCGACAATCTTCTTGTCACAGCCTGCAGCCACAATGCTGTTGGAAGCCCAGGCGAGGGCATAAGGAGGACAGGGATGCACTGCCAACTTACCCTACAACAGACAAGAACACCCTGAGCACGTGAATGGCCCCAACCCCTAGCTGGCTTCTGTACTCAGCTATCCCAGTGGGACCAATATGAGACCTGTAAAGCCCAGTTCGTGGGGGCAGCTTTGTCTGCCTGCCCAGTCTGTAGGAAGACAGAAACCAGAACTGAGAGATGTATCAACTATTACATTCATTTAACTGTGACTGAAGAATACTGATGCCAGTAAGAAGACTGATACCATTAACTAGACTGGGATTGAACTCCCAACACAGCAGAGTACAGATGGACCTTCAGGATATCACGGCAGAGAGCAGCCATGCTCAAACTGCTTCAGCTGGAGAAAAAGATCTGAAAACAGCATCCTCTTCACCATAGCCTGAAGCACAGAGAGACTCCTGGCACAGAGGAGCAGGAGGCTCAGGAGAAATGCTGGGTGCCCAAGGACAAAATGCGAGCTGAGATTCAACATTAACTGTGGTAACTACACAATGCTTAGTGTGGAGACAACGGTAGCCATTCCATGGAACCCTACCTCTTCGAGCATCATTCTCCCTGACACTTGAACATCAGAGCTTTCCAGACATCTGAAAAGCCTTATGCCCCATACACAAAAACATGAATTCCCCCCTTACCACTGCCCTCAGTGCATTCCAAAGCATCTAGTCACTGTTCTGCCTCCATCAGTGCTTCCCAAAACCTTTGCTAGCAAGCACAGCCTGCAGCTCCTCTTCAGACTTGCACTCCCTCCACAGCCTGATCCCTTTCCAGAGCTCTTGAGCTGGGACGCAGGCTGTGCAAACAGGAATTTTGCTCACTGAAAAAAGATCTTTGATACCTGTGATTCACCTGAGCCCTCATCATCAAAGAAGAAGCGCACTATGGTTCCATCTGCATGGCCAGACAGGATTCCCTTCCCCGACACACTGCAGAAAACACAGACAGGATGACGCAATGTTGCAGTAAGACTTGCACCTTTATATTCATATCCCTGCCCAGAGCAGCCATTCCCAGGGTCATCGTTGATGTTCCTCATCAAAGGAACCTTCTCCAAAGACAAGAAAAATATCGAGTACCTGTGCCAGTGTCTGCAAAAACAAAGCAGACATAAGAACCAAGAGTGGAAAGGAGAGCGACCAGTTAAGCATCTTCATCATGGAAAATCACAATAAACAACTTTCTGTATTACTAAAACCCAGAGAAGCTAAGTGACCTTCGGTGGAATAATGACTCTGCTCACAAGTGCTTACAGCAAGGTGTATCAAACAGCTCTTGCACTGGAACTCTTCCAGAAGTGAGGCTGGATATTATGATACTGGGAATCCCTAAAAGAAACACGATGCAGGCAAAAAACATCTGGGCAAAACCTCCAGGCCTAAGTCCATTTTCTATAGCATTGATACTTGTACTTCCGGACACAAACAGGGAAAAGAGAGCAAGGAAGAAGAAACACGCTGAAGATCAGGTACCCAGAAAAACACTTTTTGATAAAGGTTAGAAGATTAAAGAACAGAATACAAATTCTACGGACACTGTAGCAATCCAGCAATCATGTATCTGTCACCAAAACGACAGCATTTAGTGAAAATTTCACTCCTAGGACCATGACACATCTTAATTTTTTTTAGATAAAGAATACTAAAGTAGTCAAAATGAAATCTTATTAATTAAAATAATTTTTAATTGCACTTTATGGTTATTTTCCTAATTATAGCCTTGTCAGGAGTTTTATGTGGCAGAATGTTCTTACTTTTTTTAGCCCTTAAACATGATTAATGTTAGTTATTAGCTAGATGAAACTGACAAATGTAATCCTTATAAAACCACAGACTCAAATACATCAATGGATATAAGTAAGCTCATGGAGACTTTCATCCTCAACTGTCTTTGAGGAACAACCAGACTGCAGTGTGGCACAGCCAGGTACCAGATTTTAGGAAGGAATTCCTTCTGGAGAGCACAGTATGTTATTATCTTGACAAGTAACTGACAGCAAAAGGCCACTGGCAACCTCCCACACTGGCCCCAGTTATGCCAAGCCAGCAGCAGGTGCGAGACTGAGCCGAAGCAGGGCAGGCCAAAGCAATGCCATACTCACTTGGAAGTTAGTGAGACCACGTAGGAATCTGTCCCATAAATGGTGGAAGACTTGTTGTTCTTTGTATTTGCTAAACGAACCTGAGAAAGAGAAAATGATCAATGTTGCTGTTCCGTAGAATGTGGATTTCCCCCAGTGTAAGTAACATTCCCAGAGGTTTCCCAGTCCATGACTAGTGAAAGAAATCACAGGAAGCTCATTGCCTTCCAGTAGGTTGTAGAAGTGGAAAAGCTGGAGTCACATTTCTGCATTTCTAAAAAGGCTTGGAGAAAGATTCAAATGATCCAGTAGAACCTCCAGGGACTAACTGGGAACCAGAAAATTCAAGTCCGTGGTGTAATCCCTCTGTTGCTATTACTGTTGCACCCAGTGATGGCTCTTACCCCACAGCCCAGCTGCTTGCAGACCCCGGCAGACCCAGCAAGGGAAAGAAAGTCACGCAAATAACAAGTTTCTCTACCTTTCCTTCAGCGAGACCAAAGACAATGACATTCTCTGCTGGCCACAATAAGCAGGTCACGGCACTCTGCAAAGGAGGAGGTAAAAAGAGAGGTAAGCTCCATCCTACTCAGCTTCCAGCCCTTCGCCACAGAAAACAGTTCATGAACAGACACTACTCAGGCAGGAGAGATGAGACATTTGGACAGGCCTTACAGTAGCTGAAGATACTGGACAAGCCTTACTCCACGCTGAAGCTTAAACTAGAGCTGGGGCAAAGTAACTGAGCTCAGGAGGGCAAACAAAGTTATACGGATGTGTTTAGTTTAGAGGTCTTCTGAGAGTATTACTTACTGAGCAGGTGCTTGGCTTGCCACATGCTATTGGTGAATGTATAAAATCATGGCTGTTTTAAAAGTTTTTTTGTGACAAGTATAAAATATAATTTGACTGTGCCAACTTCCGTAATAGCTGTGAGAATACTTGTCCGTTGCATCTTCATTTGATGAATAAGAAATAGCCTTTATTTTTTCATTGATGAGTACGATGGTTATTAGATGCTACCAAGTAGGTCAGGTAGAAACAGGCTCATTAAATCCAAACCAAAGGTATTCTCAAAATCTGAGGTGGGGTCAGGATGAATAAAGCTGACCACAAAACCCAACTGTAAGAGAGGGCCAAGAAAGTTTATGAAAGCCCTTCACATCTACCCTGCAGAACTCTAGTCCGTAAGAAGGCTGGTGTTTGGCACCATGCCACCAGCACCAGCCTCATTGGCTCTCTGTCCCATTTTAAGCATCTGGGACTGCTTAAAATACATATACATCCTCATTTATTCATCTTATCTTCCATCCCTGCTCTGGTCATTCATATCAGCAAACATAGCTACAATCAGACAACAAAATGTCCCAAGGTAACCAAACTGTTCATAATTAAAATGTCCAATCAATGACCAAGACCCATTTTCATTACCCCTGTTTCCCAGGAATTTGTGTATTTCCCTCATTATCTGACAGACTCTTGTTTTCCAGTCTAACAGAACAAAAGCTTGGGAACAAGCTTCACACAGTGGTGATGTGCTCACTGCTTGTCCTCCTGGCTCTCGAGCAGGAAGCTTGGCTTGCCCGTGTGATCACACACTGTGATCGCTGCGTGTGTAAGAGTGCCCAGTGGCAGGAGAGGAATAGGGCTCAATAAAAGATCTCTCATATTGACTGAACGTATCAAAAATTTGCAAATAACAATATTTAGTTACAGGAGAAAGCCAGACACAGTGGTAAAACCCCAGACATATAGCACCAGAAAAACGAAAGGATTTATTGTGTTACAAATGGCAGAAAAGGCATGGGGAAATAAGAGAACCAGAGAAAAAAATGACTGAATTTCTACATTAAAAATACAAAAACCTGTACATGTGCCATGCAGAGCATCCGAGCTTGTGAGAGGGGAGCAGGCCCCCACTGGGCTGACAGCTGGAGAAGCCAGCAGCAAGCAGTACACAAGGAAAGAGCTCTTCAGGGAGGCTAAAGGTACCCACACCTGGGATAGCCACCCTGATCAGGAAAGGGACAAATGGACACCAAGCCCCTGTTGCTCTCTTTTCCTCATGACACTCTATTCTCATGACCACTCAGTGCAGCAGCTCAACCATAGAGAAACAGAGGCTGACCAGCAGCTTTCCTCTTGCCAGAGACACAGAATTCCCTGGGCTCCTCGGAGCAGTCAGAGCAGCCACAGTGGTAGGCCATGATCCAACTCTGAGATGTCAGCTTTCAACCCAGAGGCTGAGGCTGCCCTTCACCTGAGAGACAGCTTGAGAAAGCCTGGCACAGAGACTCCAGCAACTCCATCAGGAGCAGCTCTGTCTATGTCTTCTGGGAATTTGGCCATGGAGGATGAGTCCTCCTACCCTGCAGAGAACTTTCTCGGTGACACAGAGAATATGGGGGTCCTGGTGTGATGGCACTTGCCTGGAAAGCCTTGGGCACCTGCTGGACTTTTGCCTCTGAAGGTAGTCAGTGCACTGTTTTCTCACTCTGATGGTTTTCTGTGCAAGGAATTCATAACACCTTTGCCTTTTCCAGACAGATCTCAGGGCGGCCCTTGGCAAACACCCACTGGGCAGATTGCTCTCTGACACAGGCAGGCAGAGCCAGAGCAGCAGAACTCGAAAGTGGCCAAGGAGCAAACCTGACTGAAATCACAAACCTGAGGCAATTGAGCATGTGTAAATCGCACAGTTTGAATTCTGCACACTTTACATTTTGTTTAATAAGGCATCTTGGAGTTTAGAGTTGCCAACCTGTGAAAAATAGTTGGGCTCTGAGTGTCTCGTATTTTTCCCTTTCAACTCCCTTAAAATAGTCTGTCCACTGATGCCTGAAGTAGTCCCCAAAGTTTTGTAACTGATTGCATTGATTGTTCAACAATTTACTGTGTTGTACCCAGGCATTAGGACACCTCTGAAGCTTGATGAGCAATATGTGCCTCAGAATTTAGAGATTCTCTTAGGATCTTTAAAGGTTAAGTACAGTTCGGCCAAGTACACCTGTGAGTATGAGCAGAGAGACCTCTCACTGTCTTTTCCTATATATGCCCGAGAAAATGGAGTCAAACAGAAGTCTGAGTCTCACCGTTTGGATGAACTTGTTGCATATCACTTTCTTGTCACCCCTGCAGAAAAATATGAACAAAAATTACTATCAGCAACACTGCGCATTCTGGTCAACCTACTGTTTATACGCAGTCTGGCTTGATATTGCCAAACAGAGTCCATTGAAGTTTTGCAGTGCTGCTTGTCTATCACAACTTTAGGCAAAAAATCAAAAAGACCCCCAGCTTCTGAGCTTCCAAAATTCTGGTGAACTGCCTTTCTGAGTGCCGTTAGCACAACTCCTGCCAGCAAATGAGGCTGCAGTGGGGCAGCTGTGTGCCACAGATCCATAGCTGCGACACACGATGGCAACACAGGCTCCAGGTAGCTGCATGCACAGCCAGGGCTCCACCAGGGCTCTGCCGAGGAAACCTCACCTGCTGCTCCCCATGGACACCTGTGTGACACCCTGCGGGTCAGGTGACAGGAGCTGCAGTGTGTGCCAGGGCCAGGATCAGGCTAAGGGAGCCCATGGCAGGGCAGAATGGAGCGTGTTGGACCCCACCCCAGACTCACCACTCCTCGCCGATCCTGTACACGTAGACAATGTTGTCCGTCTGCCCGATGGCCAGTTTGGTGGAGTCCGGGGAGAAGGCCATGCCTTTGACCACGTAGCTCTTTCTGCCGTACTGCGGAGAGGGTCGGTGTGACCGCGGGAGGGTCGGCTGCCCCAGCGCTGCCCGACCCATGCCCCGGCCCCGGCCCGGCTCCGCTCACCTTGGCGTCTGCCGGTTTGGTGGAGAACTTGTCACGTCGCTCGCCCTGCTCGTCGTAGAGCAGCACCACGCGCTCCGCCGTGCACACGGCAAACCGGGCACTGCTGGCGGACCAGGCCATGCACGTCACCCGCGCCGTCCCGTCCTGCGGGCACACACAGCTTAGCGGGTACACAACAGCCCCAGTGGGCACACGCAGCTCAGCGGGCACACACTGCTCAGCGGCTGGGCACACACAGCTCAACAGTCACACGACAGCCTCAGCGTCGCCGCTACGCCCCCCAGACCGGTCAGGGCCGCTCCCCCCAACCCGGCCTGGCCCGGCCCGCTCCCCCACGGCCCGATCCCCTCAAGCCCGGCCCGACCTGCGGGGCCAGCAGGGTCCGCACGTGCCGCAGCTGCATCGCGCCCTACACTGGGGCCGGGGCCGGAGCCGGAACCGGGATGGTCCCACGGGCCCGCTCTGCTACCGCCACCGCCACGGGGCCCGCCTCGCCCCGCCCCCGTTGCCGCGGCAACCCCGTCGCCTCCGCCGCGCTGACGCGAGTGCGTCGAGCCCGCGGGGACCGACACCCTCGCCACACCGGCAGGGATCGGCTCGGCTCGGCTCGATCCCGGCTCCGCTATGGAGGCGCTGCGTGCGGCCGGGCGCGCCG
>VZTD01001521.1:52876-72635 GCA_013397725.1 Rhagologus leucostigma | reverse complement strand
GGCTGAGGGGGCCGGGGCACTGCCGGCCGCGGGGCACGGTAGCGCTGCAGCCACTCGCCGGGCCTTCCCTGCCCCGCTCCCCGGGCTGTCGCCTCTTGTCCCACTTGTACCTCGAGGTCCCCCGCGCCAGTGGGCTGACGGGCCCGGGCGGCCGCGCCAGGCACTGGAACACGCTGGACTGCACGGGGGACCTCCCCGGCCTCCGCGGGCCCCGGGCCCCTCAGGCCGCCGCGCCTGGTCCTCTGCGAGTGTGCCGGGCCAGCCCGTGCTGTCTGCGGCGCGGCAGGATCCGAGACCGACCCGTGGACACATCCCTGGAAATGTTCCAGGCTAGACTGGACGGGGCTTGGAGCAACCTGGTTTAGTGGAAGGTGTCCCTGTCTGTGGAAGGGGAGTGGAACTGGATGGGCTTTAAGGTCTTTTCCCACCCAAACCGCTCCATGATTCCATGACCCCGCAGGCACCCTGTGGCACAGGAGGGCCATGTCTGGCTGTTCTCAGTCGGCTGCCCAAAGCTTTTCTAGAGCAGCAGCGCTTGCCCTGGCAGCCCTGGTATACATGGACTGTCCTCAGAGTTTGGAGTGACACAGGGTTGTGCTGCCCGGGGTGGAGGTCGCTGGTGCCTGCATGGCGCCAGGCTGGCTCCCTGATAGTTGTCACTTGTGCAAGAGTACGCTGTGCAAATAAAGTCTCCTGATTTCCCTGTGGGTTCAGATTATTCCAATTATGAGTTGGACCCTTCTGCAAGTGTGCCAGTAATGCTCAGGGAGCAAATCCCAGGGAAGAGGTGAAAATAACCCTGAAAAGTATTAGCTTAGTGTGAACAGTACATACCTTGGCAATTCCCATCTCTTTCTTGACAAAGCATCTCTGTGGTGCAGTTGCTTCCCAGTCACCCCAGCTTGGATCACAAGTGCTAAGCTGCCCCTACCCTGGCAGCCTGCTGCTGCAAGTGAGATGCCAAGGAGTTTGGCTCTGCTTACACTGGGGCAATCTGGGGATTTTGATCTGAGCATGGCAGTAAATGCTGCTGCTCTTCAGGTGTGCCAGCAGCTCAGGTGGCTGAGATGAATGCACCACAGAGAATGAAACAGATGAGACCCAGGAATGCAAGGTTTTTGCAGACTGCAACGAGGGCTGCAGCATCCTCAGCCCTGTGCAGATATGCAGGAGCTGTCCGTCTGTGCTGACGGAGCCTGGACTTCCAGGGCTAGAGGACTAAAGCTTCAAGGGTGAACTGCCCACTCCTTCTGTTCCTCTTATGAGAGTGTCACAGAGCCAGGAGAGTGTCCTGCTGGGGGCAGGGAGCAACACTGCTGCTGGGAGCCATGCGTGGGTTGGCTCTGCTGGGACTAGCTGTGGGGCTGCTGGCACATGGCTTCTAAGGGCTTTTGTCTTTGCAGAGCTTCCTGAGAGCTGGGCCGATATGCAGGAGCCACTGCTTGAGGGGATGTGCTTCACCCTCAAGTATCTGGGCATGACGCTGGTAGAAAAACCAAAAGGAGAAGACATGGCTGCTGCCGCCATCCGCAGGATCGTGGCCACGGTGAGACCCAGTCCTGGGGCCCTGGTGTGCTGGGGTCAAAGCCCAGCCCCCGGACTCTGGGAGGTGTCTGTGTCCTAGCCCTGAGCTCCTAGTGAGGGACTGTGTCCTAGTGAGGGACTGTGACCTTCCCAAGAGGAGAGTGGCATGCAGGAGGCTACTGGTGTCTGCCTGTGTGCTGTGGGGAAGCTGCCTTCCTGCAGGACAGCCCCAGCCACCTGCTCCCACACCTGAACCTGGCTGGGAGCAGTGCTGTCCCTGCTAAAGCATGGAGAGGAGGGTGGAGTACTGAGGGAGGTGGGGTCTATCTCTTCCTGTGTGTGTGGCAGTAGTGTGAACAGATTCAAAAAGTGTTCTGTGCAGGGCATGCCTGATTGCCAGGCTCTGCTGTCCCATCCCTACAGCAGGAGTCTTTGCAGCAAGTATCCAAGTGAGTGATACTGTACAGAGCCTGCGGGGCTCCTTCCAGCAAGGGAGTGAGGTGAAGACCCTTGCCAGGTTTGCAGAGATTGCTGGTGTCTTTCCACTGCCAGGCACGTGTTGGAGCTCGCAAGTTTCAGAAGGTGATTCTGACAGTGTCTCCGAGGGGCATCTCGCTGCAGGATGCAGATACTAAGGAGATGGTGGAGAACATCTCCATCTACAGGTGAGCATGTCGTGGGTGTGGGCTGGATATTCCCCAGCAGACAGCTGAAGACTGATGGGGATTTGAGTAGCCAGGGAGGGCTGAGCCTTCTGTCAGCAATACCTTCAAACTTAGGTCTTTCCTTGGCTCCCTGAGGCCTGTAGCCTCTCTCTGCTGTGCCCCCAGCACTGCCTGAGGCTGAGTGTAGGCAGGATCCTGGGTGGCCTTGAGTTCATCAGCCCATCCATCATCTCTCTGTGCCCTGCTTGTCTCTTCTGGCATTCAGCAGGATTTTGAAGCTTGTGATTGGAAAGCCCCACAGTTTGGGCAGGACTGCATGTCTGCCTCCACTGCCGTGGGACCACCCTTCTGGCTGCAGGATGCCAGAAACTGCAGCTTGCTTGGGCAGGCTAAAGGCAGTTGCTGTGAGAGTTGATGTTGATTTCTCCTGCTGCCACTTGCCCTTTGGCTGGGTTGGGTGTCTGTGGGTGCTGGGTGTGAGGGCAATAAGTGTGCAGTCTGGTGGCTAGATGGGAAGCAGAGACGGGACATCTCTTTGCTGCAAAATGGAGGTCTCAGCGCCAGAGCTGATGTGCTGGGTCAGACCATCCCTCTGCCTGGCTTCCAGCTCTGTCCTTGGAGGCAATCACCTACCCTTCTGTGCTCCTCTTGTCCCAATGCTTGAGTTCACACACTGGGTTGATCTGGCCATCAGAAAACCACAGGGCACACTGGGACGGCGCGGGAGGGAGTGCCTGTGGATGCAGCGATCTCTTACCTGCTGCAGGTGCCAGGCAGCCTCTGGCCCTTGCTGGGGATTTGGGCTGTATGGTCAGCTTGGGCAAGTGAAAGCCTCAGGTTGTCAGCAGTGCTTGCTGATGTGCTGGGAGTGCAGCAGAAGTCCCGTGCCGGGGTCCCAGATTGTCCTGACAGCTCCTCTCTGCCCACAGGATCTCCTACTGCACAACAGACAAGCTGCAGAACAAAGTCTTTGCTTATGTTGCCCAGAGCCAGGAGAGCGGGGCACTGGAGTGCCATGCCTTCCTCTCACCCAAGAAGAAGATTGTAAGCACTTGCCTTCTGCTCTTGGCTCTGTGAGGTATGGGTGGGAGCAAGGGCCTGCTTGCTTTCCCTTCAGCAAGAGAAGGCTGTTGCCTCTGCGAACCTCAGCTGGATTTGGAGCCAGGGAGCAGGTGTGCTCATGTGCTGCAGAGGCAGGGAGTGAGCAAAGGGGGATTTCCTGTCCCAGCTCCTGAGGGTCTGCTCTTGGGGGTGGCTGGCCCCCAGGGGCAGACAGACACAGAACTGAGCTCTGGCCTTGCATCTGTGTGTTCTGCAGGGAAAGGCAGCAAGGGATGCTAGGGGTCTCGGATTTCAAGGCAGTTAGGTTATCCTGGATTGAGGGTCCCGATGGAAGCAGGCATTCCCTCTCTTTTCATGTACATAGGCCCAGGCTGTGACTCTGACTGTGGCCCAGGCCTTTCAGATGGCACTGGATCTCTGGGAAGCAACACATGCAGGTAGGAGGAATTTCTCAGATGTGTCCCTCTGCATAGCCGTGGGATCTGTGTCTCTGGTGTGGGACCCTGTCCTGGACTGTGTGAAGGGGGAGATGGCTTGCTGCCTGGCTGGTGAAACACACCAGGCAGGGAGAGTGTTGTCCCTGTGGTTGTGTTCTCTGCCACTCCCCTATCTCTGGCTGGGGTGGGGTGGGAGGTATACCTGCTCTCTGTGCTGAACTGCTGTGCATTGCTGAGCTGTAGCCCAGCTCAGGGCCTGGTGGTACCTGCCCTGAGCAGTGACCCCTCACCCTTGTTCGCACCCTCCCGCCAGCACAGCAGGGATTCCCTGTTCCTCACCCACAATCCTGCCTGTACATTCCCAGCTGGGCTTTCTGCAGGTTGCAGGCGCTAACTCTGCTGCTTTTGCCCTGTCCCAGGCTCTAGACAGGATCAGCCCCTTCACCCTTCATGTGTCTTGGAGAGCAGTGAGCCCGGCAGACCCCGTGAGCCAGCCCCCCCAGGGAGCGCTCCCTTCAGACACCAGTTTGGGGTACAGTATGTGCAAGTCAGGTCCATGCCCAGGTCTGTCTGGAATTAGGGCAGGGACAGAGTGACCCTTCTGCAGCTCCCTGCTCCTGCCCTCCCAGAACCCTCTTGATACCTGCACAGCCCCCATTGCACATGGCAGCCTGATGTGAGGAGGTGCACTGTGCTGTGTGGCCCACACAGCAGGTGCAGTTCCTTAGTGTCTGTGCTCCAGGAGCTCTGCTGTCAGGCCCAGTACTGCTGCAGCCTCAGCCCTGCTCTGCTGGCCCTGTCACACAGGGACCTAGGACCTGGGCTGCACACCTGGTTTCATGGCTGGGGTGAGAGCTGCCTCTGAAGGAGAGGACCCTTGCATCATCATCCTGCCAGCCTGGGCTAAGGCTCAGCCCAGCCCATTTGCACTGCACTTCCTGCATGGCCACAGCAATTGGAGCATTGCCATGCTGGTCTCACTGTGTCCCTGCCTGGGAGCTTCTGGATGCTTGGTCCTTGGCCTCATGCTTCCAGTGTGAGTCCAGCCTGGCAGTGCTTGGAGTTGTACCTGCATGCAGCCTGCTCCAGGTAGCCTCTGCCTGCCCCTCCAGCTACAGGGTGTGCCCACCCGCCACTGTCCCTGGGCAGAGGTGTACTGTGTCAGCAGCTCTGTCAGCACGGTCCATGCTCACAGCTTGCGTTTGGGGCTTTGCTCCTGGAGGGGACGTGGGATGAGCTATGGCCTGTCCTGTCCTTGTGTGCCCAAGCCCAGAGGGTTCTCGCAGCCCAGCACTCTGGTCTTTTCCCCCACTGCCTTGGGAAACCTTTGTACTGTGCCTGGGGAGTGACTGTCTTGTGAAGGGGCCAGATGGGTTCTGAGCAGCCCAGCCTCGCTCCTGGCAGAGACCCACCCATGCAGTGAGATGTCATGGTGGGTTTTTGTTTGTTTGCTTGCCAGGAGGAGGAGGAGGAGGAGGAGGAAGATGATAATGTCAGTGAAACCTTATCTGGGTAGGTGGTGAGCTGCTGCTTGTGTTCAGGGATCTCTCTGATGAACCCTGTCTTGTTTCCTTCTTTGTGCCCCATGCAAGGGGAGCTGCTGGGGCCATGGGCATGGTGGGACCATGGAGGAGAGCTGCATGGAACCAAGGCAGAAGCTTCCTGCTCTTTCTCTGCCACTATCAGCTGAGAGCTCAAGTGAACAGAGGGTTGAGTGGTGGAGGGACAGACCATGCAGTCCAGCTTTTGCAGCAGAGATGTGGGGGACAGATGCTGACCCCCAGAATGCACCCAGAGATGTTTCTTACTCTGTTTCTGCCAGTCTTTGCTGAGGCCAGCCTGTCCAGACATGCCTCTCAAATGGGACTCAAGAGTTGTCTCTCTTCTCCCACTGATTTCCCTGGGGGTTGGACCTGGATGGAGGCCTGGTCTTGCTGACTTCTGCATGGACTGGGGCTGTGGGCTAATCTTGATGGTGTGTGTCCTGTGCTGGGGAGGGGCTGATGGAACAGTCCAGCAGCAGAGGATTAATCTGCAGGTCTACAGAAGTGCTGGTGGTGGGCCTGAGAGGCCCATTCCATCATGGCTGTTCTCCCTATACACGGCAGCGCGCACCCAGCTGGGGTCTGGCAGGTCTGAGCTTGGGCTGAGCCAGTGTCACCCAGGAACCAGTGTGTGCACAGACTGGAGCTGTATGTGTAGCGCAATGAAGCATGACCCCTTTGGACATGGGGCTCCTGGTGGGAAGGAGATACGGCTTTGCAATCTCGGGACAGGCTGGCCTGGGGAGGGAGTTCGGTAGCAAGGGGGCTTAGGGCCTCCTGCACTCCCAGCTGCTGCACCATTCCTGCCTTGTCAGGGTCATGAGCATGCCATGTCTCTCAGGAGGCCATGCTTGGGGTATGATGGATGCTGTGTTCTCTTCCAAAGCAGCATGGAGGAGCTGGGGAGGGGAGCCCACAGCCCAGCAGGTAAGTTCCTTCAGTGCTGCATTGGCTCATCCCCCCACATGTCCTCTGTAAGGCAAGGGAGGCTGATGCTCACCTGGGAACATCTGCTTCCCCTCGCGGGCTGTGCTGGGCTCCCAGCCATACGTCTCATGGTCCATGTCTTCCTTTCTCTCACTTTTCAGAATTAACACCTCTTGTGCCCCAGTCAAGCTCTCCTACAGCACAGCTACTGTGCTACCGCCTGGGGCCGCCCCCGGACAGCTAGAAGGTGCTGGGAGGGGCTGGAGACTCCCCCAGCACTGGCCCCAGGACTGCTGGCCCCAAGACTCCCCTGGGCTAAGCCAAATCTCTGCAACAACGGACCAGCCACTCAGGATTCACCCTGTGCCTGCACCTGGGCCAGCCAGTGCCTGCCCCTGCCCTGGCACTGCCCTCCTGGCACGGGGACTGCTGGCACTGCTGCCGTGGAGTGCACAGGCTGCAACACCTGCTCCTTGTCCTGTGCCGCCTGCATGAACCGCCTCGAGCTGCAGCTGGGGGACCCATGCTCCTCACTCTGCTCACTCCTAGGCCACGCAGGACCACCCCGCGTGCTCTGAGCCTGCCTGATGCAGGCAGTGTACACCCTCAGGGAGCAACAGCTCTTGGCCTGGAGCAGTGCGTGATGAAGGCCTTGCCCCTGCAGTTCAGCCCCATACCCTCTCATGAGTGAAACGACCTGGTTTTTAAAGGAAAGCTCTGCCTTTATAGAGAAATAAACTGAGTTTTTTACTGTTGTCATTTGTGTTTGAGTGTTGGATGGGCACCATGCATAAGCATGCAGGGTACTGTGTCTGCTGCACTGCCTGTGGTGAGGGTTGCTGTGCCCCAGGCTCATGGAGCCTGGAACTCCCACATCTTCTTTGGCTGCAAGCCCTGAGGGAGCTGTTCCTCCTGTGCTGAGGGCTGCCAGGGCCCAGGGTGCCTTCGTGACTCGGGAGGAGCAGGTTCAGGCTGTGCTGTACTGGTGTCTTGAGCACCTGTGAATGTCACCTGTACTGACAGGAGCTGACACTGACCATGCTGAGGCCAGGACAGACACAAGCCCTTGTGCGCCAGCTGCTCTGAAATGTCTCTACCCTGCTGCACCCCAGATGTGCTCTACAGAGGCAAGCCATGCACTTAGTTTCCTTCCCCAGACAGAGCAGGGGAGGCTGCAGCCACCAGGATGTCTGGTTTCTCTGGCAGTTGACAGCTTGCAGCTGTGTTCTGGCTGAGGTCCTCACTGCTGGGTTCCTGTCACATCTCCGCACAGCTGCATTTCTCAGGCTGGTGGCACTGACAGCCCAGCTGAGCACCAATCGCTGGCTGCAGCTGGGGTGGCAGGGCCAGTCTCCCAGTGAGTGCCATAGGCACTGGGGACGCCTGGGGTGCCATGGATCAGTCAGGAGCTGTGCATGGTTTTTTTCACTTGTGATTTTGCATATTGAATGTGGTTTCATGCCTTTTCTCCCTCAGCGGGGAGTACAGAGCAACATGTAACTGTTGTTAGGGTGAGCAGGTCATTGTCAGGCCCACAGCTTCCAGCACTTATCTCTGCAGTTCCCTGCCCTCCTGCATAGCCATCGTCTGAGAAGAAGTGGTGGCTTGGGGTTTGGTTTGGTTTGGTTTGGTTTTTTGCAGAGGGAAAGGGTTTTTTCCTCAACAACACACCCTGATTTTACATTTAATGTCAGACTTTCGTGTTGGTTATTTTATTTGGTCACAACCTCTGCGTTTTGACTTTTTTTTCATGCCTTCCCTAGTTCCTCACCTCTGCTACACAGTCTGATCCTTTGATTCTTTGTGTGTACCTCTGGCCTGGCTAAAAATCTCAAGATAGCAGGCATGTCTGCTATGACCTTCCAAGACAGAACTTCTAAATGTTTTCTAGGGCACTAGAACATCCTTAAAACTCTTGTATTTCCCTGACAGCCCTAGTTTTTTCTAAGGTACCTCCTTGGGAAAAAAAAAGCTAGCAGGCAAAACAAAGTGTTTGTGTCTCTGGAGCTGTGGCCATGCTCCCTGCAGCCCAGGTTACAGCCCAGCAGCAGCTGCATCCCACTGCCATGGTGCTTTTGCTCCTCAGGTACCCCGCTCCTCACCTGAGCAGGGAGCAGCACAAGCCCCTCCAGCCAGCAGCCTGTCAGAGTCAGACCTTGTCCCCCTTCTTGGCCCTGCTGCTGGGATGCCTCTGCTCTCTGCAGAGAAGCAGCCATGATGACACCCTCAGTGGGACAGCCTGCAGCTGGTCCAGCAACACCACGTGGCCCAGCTCGCAGCAGCAGCTCTCCCTCAAGGGCCAGAGGGGTGCAAAGTGACCATGCAGGACCTCCAGCTCTTGCACAGCATGCAGGAACAGATCTCCTACGGGCCAGGACACATGCATTTGAGAACTCATACATGTATGCACGCATGGACACACACAGACCTGCAGCTCTGATGCTGCCTTTGAGCCAGGATGCTTTTATTGAAAAGACCCTGCCACAGGAGTTGCTTATTCTGTCCCGTCCCCGCCTAGTCCTGCAGCAGGAGCTGAGCAGCACCCAGAAGGAAAAGTCCTGAAAGTGCTTTTACTGGGAGATTTATTCCTGGAAGACGCTGGATCCTGTGATGCTTGAGTCCAGGGCTGCAGAGCCTGCATGTGGCAGGCTGCAGAGCAGAGCATGGAGGGAGAGCAGCAGCCAGGGCAGCAGGGAGTCTCCTCGTTTCACCCCATTCCCTCCAACTGAGACCTTGCAGGCCTCACCACATTTTCTCCTCCAGGCAGCACAGGCACTGTGCTGCTCAAAAGGTGCTTGGCAGCTCCCCTCAAACAGCCTGAATGTGCCAGCACTGAGCCCTACTGGGGACACAGCACAGCCACAGCCATGCCCTGACACTGCCCACTCCCCCAGCCCTGTGGGGCTCCCACCAGCACTCCCTGCCCTGGCTGCAGGCTCTACGGGCTGGCCAGGAACTGTGACAGCACTAGCTCCTCATTGTCCCTTGTGTCTTTGTCCTCTGCAGTAGACAGAGAATTTGAAGCCCCTGCACAGCCATGACAGGGTGCAGTGGAGCCCTGTTCCTCAGCAGCAATCCACTCATCCCCTGTGCTGGCTGGGCCCAGCCCCACAGACAAACCCTCCTACCACCTGGCCACAGCTCTCCTGGCAGTGCTGGGGCAATGCCTGCACTGCCCTGTTCCCTCAGCCCTGGGGCCCTGAGGGGAGCAGCTCCTGCTCTCTGCAAGCAACCCCCAATGCCAAACAGGCAGCTGAGAGCAAGGTCTGCCCCCTGATGCTTGGCAGGCGTCCAGTGCCACAGCTGCACCCAGGGCTTTGGGCAAGCCCGCGCACAGGGACATGGCCTCCCCTCAGGCCAGTGCATCAGCCCCTTGGCTCCCCTTGGCTCCTCTGACCCTAGCCAGTGGTGCGGCCCCCCACCCATCCTCAACTTCATGCTTCGCACCGGGAGGGGAGGGGGCCAGGTGTGTGGGATGGGCAGGGCCACACTCTGCATGCACGGCTTGGGAGCTGGCTCTGTGCACATCCCCAGACAGGTGCCCTCAGGAAAGCGGGAGTTCTGATACGTGGATCGTCGCATGCTGAGTTCCAGGCTGGGTGCCTGGTGCTGGCCTCTTCTTCCAAGGCCTGCTTTGGCTCTGGCAGGACATCCAAGATCCCAGACGGCAGAGCTGGTGCTGCACTTACACCTCGATGATATTGACCGAGGGAGATTTCTTCTATGAGAGAAAAATCTGCTTTAAGACCCTGCTTTGCTGCACCCCTGGGATCAGACCCCATGTCAGAGCCCCTCAGGCTGTGGCAGGCATCAAGACCAGCAGACCTCAGCAGAGCAGGGTCAGTTTGGAGTAGGGATCCAAGAGGAGGGATCTCTTTGGCAAGGAGTAATCAGCAAGCTGAAAAATCTGGAGGAGGGGAACTGGGGCCTTGAAGTCCAAACAGGAAGTTTCTGCTCCTGACATCTGCTGGAAACCAAGATGTGGTATCAGTGGGGCGGTCAGGCAACACAGTGAAGGGAGTTCCCACCCTTGAGAGAGGCGGAAGATGAGACACAAACAAAAACCTAACATATGGTCCCATTAGAGCATCAAGGCTATAAATCACTGTCTTTGGCAGGTAACAAAGGGAGACATGTCAGGTGCTGAGGGAACAGCTAGATGAAGGTACTGCTCCTCCCCATCCACAGCCTGGCATAGCACTTCCATCAGGGTGAGGAAGGGGCTCTGGAATGACTTGTGTGGTGATGACCTGGAGCCAGCTGCAGAAAGTGAGCAGTGACAGACCAGTGCAGGAACCATGAGAACAGCTGCCTAGCATGTCCACTCCTGCCTGAACAAGCAGGAGGAGCCAGACCTGTCCATCAGTGCAGGAGAGGTGCAGCCTTGGAGGGGCATGATGAAGGGTCTATTACAGTCAGAGGTCAGGTAATAAAATTGCACCCTGCAATGCAAGAGCTATCCCAGCTGTTATATCCTGTCATCTCTTCCAGTGTTTCTCCTGCAGTCACCCATGTGGCACACACACTGCCCCAGAGACCAGGGTTCACTGCACCCTAAAAGCCCTCAGTCTCTGGGGTGAGAGCACAAGCTGAGGTGTTTCCATTTCTGGAGAGAGCCAGAATCTGCCCAGGCTGCAAGCTCCAGCAGACGCCACATGCCATCCCTCCTGCCTCCCCTCCCCACTCACCTTGCTCCGCAGCAGCCCTCCGCTTGGTCGCTCTGGCGTGCTATGCTCTGAGGACGGCTTTGTCTTCTCCTTGTTGTTGTTGGAGTCATTATCCTTGATGATATCATATTGTCTGCAGAACAGGGCGATCACCGCTGCCAAGAGACAGACTGGATGAAGGACTCCCTCACAGTGGCTGCCTGTCTCCCCTCCCCACAGCATCTCAGCTGCAGAGCAGTTGCACCCAGGGCTCCTTGGAGTGCTGCACACCCACATTTCCACCTGCATCAGCTTGCACCACCCCAGGTCCCTCTGCATGTGTGGCCAGGCCAGTTTCCTTGGGCAGACAGGCAGGGATGTGGCTAAGGCCATCGGGCCACACGCGGGGTGCTCAGCACTCACCAAAGGCAGATGCTGTGGCACTCAAAGAGGGACAGTGAGGTCAGTGGGCAGCTGCGTGGGTTTTGGAGTGCCTCCAGCAAGGCATTAAAGTTACTGAGCTGGTGCTTGTGACTCTCACAAAAGCCAGCCTTTGTCTTTGTCTGTGCAAACTGGCTGTGGCGTCAGTCACTCTGTCATGGTTTCACAGCACGCATCTCACACAGCATGTCCCACACCCGGGAACCCCGGACACAGGAGTCTGGAGCGATGCCGCCAGGTGTGACCATGCTGGACTCACTCAACCCCCACTGTGTGTGCGATAACACACAGACACACACAGACTGGGCCTGACTCCTCCCAGCTGGCATCCTGATACATCAACCCGTGCCAGGTGTAAACTATCACCAGTCATCTTGTATTTTCTTCCAGTGCACTAGAAAAGTGTCAAGGCCAGGGCAAGGAGAAATTTCTGCAGGATGCCACTACAAAATCCACATTTACTGGGAAGGGAGCAGGGGATCAATGACTTCCCATTCACAGCGGCTGCATGTGACCAGTCAGGAGCTGACACCACCTAGTCTCCCATGCTCCTAGGGCAACCTGCTGCCTGCTGGAGCACTGGCTTTAATCATGCTGTACAGGAGCAAATCACCCACTTTATAGCTTTAGCTGACTGAGGCACAGCCTCTACCAGCTAGTGCAGCAGTGTTATCAGTCATGACATCTAAGGTCCAAGCAACACAATTGATACTGTCAGCTAGGATGCTCCCACCCTGTAATTCCAGGTCCCATTCTGTCTCCTGCTCTTCCACATACTCCAGACCATTACTGCTGAGCAGTGGCTGTGGTTGCTCCTTTTACCCCACTGGCTCCAGCTCTTACAGAGACTCAACAGACTTACTAGTAAGGGTGGCAGACCCTCACCAATGTGCCTCTGCACTCTCTTGAGCCACATCCTCTTTGTGAACCATGGATTGCACCTTTGCCCCAGACCGCCAGAACACTGCTTGTGGCACTCACCTGCCCACATGAGCAGCACAGCCACAATGATAATAATCTCGCCTGTCTGCAGCTGCCGGTCTTTGTCCAGCCCTTCCATGGTGATGTCACCTGCAGAGAAGAGACCCCCCAGGCAAGGCTGGCAGCAGACACCCTCCCACTACAGCAACACTGGAGGATTTGAGAAACTCCAAAGGAGAGAAGCCCACCTTCCCCAAACAAGGAAGGGTGTGGGATGACATTCTGTCTGGGGAGAGGACATCCATCCTGTGGCTTTCCTGTGTCAGATAAACCATCCTCACTACAAAGGTAGTCAGGGATTCCAACAGCTCGTTTGGGTTCATGTAGGGACTGTACAGTGCATGCCAGTAATCAGTAAGGCCTCTCTTTACACAGTGACCGGGGCAGGTCAGGTCAGTTGAACACAGAAGTTCTGAGGAAAGTCACCGATCTGCTTGCCCTTCCATACTCAAGATCCCTCTCATGGTTAGTGCTGGAGACAGACTCCCATGCCCTCTATGGGCACCATCTCTCTTGGATTCCTGGATTACCTCTCATGGACCAGCATGTAGGCAACCCCAAGGCAACACAGATATGAGTAGAAAAGGAGACCATGGGGCTCTGTCATTTGTCCTTTGGTACCCTGCAGATCGAAGATCTGAGAGTCTGTTCAGTACTGGCTTCCTACGGGCAGCAGCTGGGCAGGGCTCAGCAGCTGTCCCGGCCAGTCTGCCTAGCTAAACAGGTGCCAAGACCTGGGATAGGAAGGCTGCAAACCACAGCTTGGGGACATTATCGTGGACACGTAACGGACACAACAGCAGCCTGTGTGTCCCCAGCAGCCTGCTGCTCAGGGCAGCACCTTCCTCACTGGCTGCTGAATCCCTGCCCATCTGCTGTACAGGCCTCCAGGTATGGCCACACCAGCAGCACCTGGGCGAGCTGGAAGGAGGTGCCTCACCTTGGTTGGAGCTATTGGAAGGCAGGCGGTCAGTCTCCTTCAAGGTGCGGAAGTGGACACGCTTGCTAGCCTGGCTCTCCCCATACAGGCCAATGCTCTGCACCTGGATGATGTAGTCAGCATCCTCTGCCAGGTCCCACAGCACACAGGCACGGTTGGTGGTGTTCACCTCCCGGATGAAGCGCTGCATCTGCCCATCCTGCCTCTGCCAAAGGGAAGAGCTGTCATCCCCGGGAGGCTGCTTCCAGCTGCACCAGGCACAGGCCCCCAGATGCAGGGCTATGCCCTCACTCCTCCCTTCCCAGGCAACCATCCACCCCAGGGTGGGCCAGACAGGCCAGCACTGCCTATTCAGCATCCCTGTGTGGCCTGAGAGCCAGGCACCTTCCTGGAGAAGCCACCATCACCCAGGGCTGCATAGGCAGAGCAAGGCAAGCAAAGAAGGGTTATGTCATGGCTGAAGCACCATCCTTACCTAGAGAAATCCCAGGGAAGCCATTGGAGGGACTGCCCCCAATGCAGCCCCCAGTCTTCTGCCTCCCACCAGGATGGATGGCTCAGATGGGGCACCCTGGCAAGGGCTGCTCAGCAGCAGAGATGTCCTCGGGCAAGTGCCAGAGGAGCCCCGGACTGTGGCAAAAGGACCGACATAGGAGCATGCTGGTAATCAGTGCCCCCAGCCCCCTGGAGACAGATCCTGGATACCTGCTGAAGAATGGCATAGCCGATGACCACATCTCCTTCTGGTACATCCCAGGACACTGTGGCAGAGTTTGCCTTCAGCTGCGTCACAGTCACGTTGACAGGGGACGGTGGCCTGTCTGGGTGACCCAAGCATGGACCGAGGCGAGGCACAGGAAAGAGGCAAAGAAGATGTCTCAGAACAGGCACTCAGCCCTGCACATCACCATGGGACCTCTTCAACACCTGCCAATGGCAGCATGTTGGCTAGGGCTACAGGGAGCTCCTTCCTTGGTAAACCTGTCCCCAGGAGATGAGTGGCACAGCAGATGGACAAGCCTGAGCCCTGCCAGCAGCAACAGATGCATAGCATGGTGTTCCTGGGCAGCTGCCCACTGTGTGGATGAGGAGTATGCAGGCACAGAGCTCTGGGGTTGCCCCATGGATGGGCACACCACAAATGCATGGCACACCACCCAGAACTGGGTAGGAAGTAGCCCAGACACAGCAATGATATATTGATTGTGAGAGAAAAACGGGGCACCTTGGAATAAACACACTCTACGACTCAATATGGCCATCTCCTCTGCCTGGCATTACTCCTTGCTCCAGGGCATGGAGGAAAGGCCAATGCTGAAGGCAGAGCTGGCTGTCCCAGTGATGCTTAGAAAACAGAATAGATCTTCCCAACAATGTTAGAATGAATATAAAAGGAAACCTTTACTTGAAAGCTTTCAGGTACACAATACGGCGAAAATCATATTTGGTATAGTAATGCTACAATTTTTATAAGGTTAGTCGTTTAGTATACTTATCATATACTGTCCAATTAAAAGGTTAGTTGGTTAGGTAATAATTCCTGGGGTCCTGCCCCACTGGAAGCAGTCCAGAAGTTTCTTTTGCCCCCCTTTTGTTATGCCTGGTCCAGATTCTGGTTGGAAAACAGAACGTCCTTGTAGCTGGTTCTCTTCTTGGAATAAGACTAAACAATATTTTTAAGAATGTGTTTATAAGGTTAGTTTATTGTTCCTAAATGTGGGGAAGAAAGATAGGAAAAGTACTAAAAGCTACAACCAAGCATTAACAATCTACAAAGTCACAAATATATGAAAAATATAAAAAGCTAAAAATCTTAGGCATCACCAGCAGTGCAGTGCCACCAGCTGCAAAGCTGGCAGCAATGCTTGGCCATTGCTGTTCTACGGAAAGTGGACCTGACTGACCCATGGTCTGCACCATTGCCACTTTGAGATTTCGCAGCACTAAGAGCATAGCAGGATTCCACACAGTCCTGCACACAAAGCCAAATTTTGTCTGGACGTTAGACACAGGAGCACATGAAAGACATTTAGGCTGCTGTTTGTGTGTTTTCACTCCCCACATACAAGTCAGTGCTGTTCTACAAGCTGCCTGTGTAGCACAAAGTCAGTCCCATGATTTGTACAGAAAAAGAGTTCCAGGGGGCACCTGAGAACAAGAGAAAGGACAACAATGACACCAACAACAACCCCAGTTAGAGTGACAAGGAAAGGTGATTTTTGCAGGCCAGCTGTTTAAGTGCATTCATTCACATCTGAATATATCTAGCTTCAGCTCAAACCAGAGGAAGGCCGTGGTTCCCACTCTGAGAAATTCAGGGTTGTGGTCTGCCAAGAGCAATTAAAACAGAGAGGAGAGCCCAGAAAAAACATTCTAAGAGACACCCTGGGACTGAGTGTGTCTCCAGAAGTTTGACACATCACCAGGAGAGAGGGTCACCAGAGACAAGGTCACCACAGGGTTCTGTTTTTCTCTGTCATAAAAGGAGTCCAGAAAACTGGAAAGGATTCAGATACACTCAAACATCCTTTATCCCACAGAGAGTGTGTCTCTGTAGAGTTTTGCACGTGGGAATCTGGTTCATCACTAACCTATGCGAGGGAGGGAGTCTCTAAGCCTTGTCTGCCTGCACACCCTGCTCGCCTACAAGCCAACAGCAAAACAGGCTGAACAAAGCCACAGACCCAGCCCTGTCCATTGCCCGGGGTGTAGGTACTCTGTTGGCACAGGAGCTGAGCTTCCTGCAGATGAAATTATAGAATCATTGTGAAAAGACCTCCGAGATCATCAACTCCAACCTTTGACCAAATAACCCCATGCCCACTAAACCATATTGCAAAGTGTCATGTCCAGTCATTTCTTGAACACTTTCAGGGATGGTGAATCCACCGCTGTCCTGGGCAGCCTGTCCAATGCTTAACCACTCTTTTAGTGAAGAAATTTTTCCTAATACCCAACCTGAACCTCCACTGGCACAACTTGAGGCCATTTCCCCTTGTCCTGTCACCTGTTCTCTGGAAGCAGAGCCCAACCCTCACCTGGCTCCACCATCGTATTGAGGAGTTGTAGAGAGTAAGAAGGTCCGCCTTGAACCTCCTTTCATCCAGTCTGAATTCCCCCAGCTCCCTCAGCCACCCATCAGACTTGTGCTCCAGTCACTTCCCCAGCTCTGTTCCCTTCTCTGGACACGCTCCAGCCCCTCAATGTCTTTCTTCTTGTGAGCAGCCCAAAACTGATGCCAGGATTCGAGGTGCCTCAGCAGTGTCCAGCGCAGGGGGAAAATCACTGCCCTGGTCCTGCTGCCACACTATTGCTGACACAAGCCAGGATGCTCTTAGCGTTCTGGGCCAGATCATGTTTAACTGCTGTCAACCAGCACCCCCAGGTCATTTTCCATTGGGCCATTTCCCAGCCTGGTCTGGTTTTCCGGCCCAGCCACGGCTGGTGTCAGGTCAGCTGCTCAGCAAGCAAACAACTGCTCCCTTGCGCCATCCCACACACAGGCACTTCAAAGTGAGGGTGTATGGGGGGCTGCATGTTTCTGCTCATCTTCAAGCATAAGAACAGTTGTCCTAGGCTACCGCTAGTTAGGAAGCTAGCTAGGTTTGTGCTAGCAAATATAATGGGGTCAGAACAGCCCAAGAATCCAGTGGTGGAGATTGGTCCAAGAACTGATTTGGTCTGCATCAGCCAATATGTGCCCAAACCACTCTTGGGCATGGCTTGGGAGCTAGGACAAGCCAGAAAACAGGTAGCACTGATGTGCCTCCCTCTTTGGAACTCATGAGTTTAATACCGTGGATATGACCAGGCCCTGCCAGCTGGCCTCGAGACAAGAACAGGACATGGTGCTTCACAGGATACATCCACAGTAATGAATTAGGTGGTTTTTTTACATCTAACAGAATTTTAAAAGTCCTGAATATGCGCAATGGGGCAGTTTGACTACCAACCTTTAAGTGTACGTGAGGAAATTAAAGACAAGGTCTGACATCTCTGCAACACAGAAGTTTGTGGATGGAGTTTGTAGCAGCTGTCCAGCTCTGCTCAAGAATTTTCTAGGCTTCTGTGAGGTGCCCAGCCTGTCCCAGCTGAGGTTTTCAGGCTGGGGATGTTGAGACACTGCCCTGGGACTGAGTCACTTGATGATTTGAGAACAAAGGCACTGCACCGATTCACAAGCCATGCTGCTGAGTCCACACAGGGCTGACAAGTGTTCCAGCTGTATTTAGCCAGAGCTTGCAGAGGCCCTGTGCAGGGACTGTCACTCACTGGCAGTAGAAGGGTGAGAGGACATGGGGGCATAGCAGAGCCACAATGCACATGGCTTGTGAGTGCACCAGACCTCACGCATCGTAAGCATACTTGGTGCAGACTCCAGGCCAGCAGCCCTGAGCCTGTGTGACAGGAGACCTGGTGTCCAGTTCTGCATTAGAAAAACCAGTGTTCCTTGATCAGTTTGATGCTGAATGAACTGCAGAAAATACATTTCTGAGCACACGGGATTTGCACACCCATCAGGAAGCGACAAGACAAGAAACCTCAGAAGTCAAAACTTAAGAAGTTCACCCTAGATACACAGAGCAATGTTTAATCCCAATCACCTCTGCTCTGGAGACAGGCTGGGAGAGCTGAGGTTGTTCAGCCTGGAGAGAATGCTCTGGTAAGATACTGGAGCCCTTTCCAGTGCCTAAAGGGGCTCCAAGAGAGCTGGAGAGGGACTTTGGAGAAAGCGACAGGACAAGGAGGGGATGGCTTTTCACTGACAAGAGGCCAGGGTTAGATGGGATATTGGAAAGAAATTGTTTCCTGGGAGGGTGGTGAGGGCCAGGCACAGGTTGTTCAGAGAAGCTGTGGCTGCCCCATCCCTGGAAGTGCTCAAGGCTGGGTTGGACAGGGCTTGGAGCACACAAGTCTAGTGGAAGGTGTCATTGCCCATACCAGGGGGGGTGGAATGAGATGGGCTTTAAGGTCCCTTCCAAACCACACCATTCCAGGATTCTATGAAATTCAAGATGAGACCTCAAAGTTGCTACAAGACCTCAAAAGGACAAAGCTTTGTGTATAATACTCACATTGCATCTACTACTGTCCAGCCTGCTCTGCAGCTGAGATCAGGGCAGCTTCGCGCCAGAGCTGTTGCCATAAAGGTCCGTGAACCCAAGGGCTCCAAAAAGCATGTTCTCTGAAGCCAACACATTCTGGCTATAAAGTCAAGATGCTGCTGGGCTCTCTGGGAAAAGTGTGCCGCTGTTTAGCTCAATGCATTAACTGCTAATGATTCTACATCATTTATAAATGATAAAGCTTCACTTTTTATTAAAGCCATATTACAAAAGGGGCACCCCCACAGAGAGGACAGTCAGTTACTTAAGGCCTGGCACAGGTTTTGTCCTGTCTGTACAGCAGTGTGCTCCTCTGGGCCTGATTAAGGGTTGAGAAGAGCCAGGCTGTGTACAGGAGCCAGCAGCACTGCAGCCTGTGGCTGGACACTGGGAGGCATGGCCAGTGGGCAGTTGAAGGAATGGCCAGAGGGCAGTGGGAAAGATGGCTGGCGAGCAGTAACAGGGATGGGTGGTGGACAGTGGGAGGGATGGCCGGTGGGCAGCTGGACCTGGGACCAGATATGCCATGCATCCCAGCTCCATGGGTCAGCAAAGGAGCCAGACAGATACCCTTCACGAGGGATGCTGGCAGATGTGGTGCTGCAGACGGATGGGGCACGGCTCCATCGGTGCTGTCCGCATCCTGCTGTGATCCAGAGAGTTGACCACCTCTGCCCCCCGGCCTATGCCCTTGGGGCTGCTGCTCAAGGGCACCCAGATGTTTGCCCAACTTACTGCTGCAGCAGGGAGTAAGCACCAGACTGCACATCTAAAAATAAGTGGCCCCTTTTTAACACCCCGACTGCATCTCTTCCTGAATCCGCCAGTACGTGTTTTGCAACACGGCAGAATGTAGCAGAACACGTCTGGTACACGCAATCCGATTTAATATCTCAGTAACGTGTCGCAGGGCAAACAGACAGCAGGAAGCGGCTGCTGACAGCGGGCCATCCCGGCGAGTCAAAGGACACAAGGACAGCGGTGCCTCGGGTGCACTGAGCTCGATGTCCCCAGCGAACACCGGCAGGAAGGGACAGGATCCCCGTCACCCGGCCGACCCCAACCCGCCGCAGCCCCGAGTGTCCCTGCCCGGGGCAGGAGCTCCCTCGGGGCAGGACGGGACGCGGGGGCCGCGCTCCGCGGAGCGCAGAGCACCCGCTGCTACCCGCGCCCCGCCCGCGGCGGGAGCCCTTGGGAGCCCCTGGGAAGGGCAGCGCGGCAGCAGCCGTCCCCCAGGGAGGGGACGCGACACCGTCGAAGGCACTGGGGGCTCGGAGGCCGCGGCGCCCCGGGGGTACCCGAGGAGTCGTCGGGGATCGCGGCAAAGGCCACGCCGGGGATGCAGTGAGGCCGGCGGGGGTATCTGGCGAGGACCGCAGTCCACAGCAGGGGCGGGCGCCCGGCAGCGTCCCCCCGCCCGGCGGGCGCCTGCCCCGCGGCGACGCGCAGCCCCGGTGCCCTTCCGGCCCGGCCGCACTTACTGGCTC